>JBCJKH010025326.1:0-47202 GCA_039877255.1 Loriculus beryllinus | reverse complement strand
TTATGGCAGGGGGGTTGGAACTAGATGATCTTAAGGTCCTTTCCAACCCTAACTATTCTATGATTCTATAATTTGTATGCAAGTGTCATCCTGGATACGCCCAATGACATGATGGCAATACGTGCAGAAATGAGTGTGTCTCATGAGCTGCAGTGACAAGTTACTGCAGTGGGGCGAGGTGTGAACAGAATGAGAAAACACTCATAGGTCCCTTTTGAGATCTTTCTGAGCTGTGCAAACCTATGTTATTGTAAAGTCTACCACGAGCCAGGCCTAGTGAAGTAATGCTATAGTGAGATCCCTGATCCAATAGAGAACTAAAGCATCATCTTTTCCAATCCAAATGACTGTAAGTATGTGTTCAGCCAAGGTGTCTAACACAAAGACAGTGTTGAAAATCTGCATCATTGCTATAGGCTATGTAAACTGCAGTACACCTGATACAGGTGTATGCTAGTATGTGGAAAGATGTAGAGACTTCTGCCTTCTATATGTTTATGCTTTCAGTGATCTGTTTGATGAAATGTCTTTTTTTAGTGAGAATGTTATGAAACAAATGGTCATTGTTGCACCAGAAAAAACAAGCAGCATAGCCCACTTGACATCGACCAGTTTATTGAAGGTACTTTTATTGCTGAGAACCATTCTGCACAGCATCTAAAATACCGGCAGCTGTTTCCCCTGATACTGATGAGATGTTTTTCCAAAGGAACACTCATTACTGAAATTTAAAAAAAAGGTTGATAGGCCAGGGAGTAATTATTTCTAAATAAAGTATTTGTGATAAAGCCAAATTTAAGGAAACTTGGATGTGTTACAAGAGCTCAGAACTTTTTATTCAACTATCACAAGTTGAATATCTAAAAATTAATATGTCCCAAGACACTCATTGTTTTTTAAAATGCTGAGCTTTTCCCCGTCTCTTTCTCTTCTTACATGTTTTTTTTAACACATGTAATAAAGCACACAAAATGATCAAATTTACAGTATACTAATTTCTAAAGCCTGATATTTAGCAGCTTTGTGATTACACTACTCCTTGAAAGAGTGTGTTAAAAGATTCTCCATGAGAACCTAAAGTATTCAAATGTTGAAATTCACATTAGTCTGGGTGTTTGTATTGTAAAAGACAATGCCAAACAGATGCAATTTTTCAGAGAAAATACTGGGAGGGAAGTAAATCTGGGGTTTTATCCACATTTTTTTGTGCAGTAAGAAGTTACACAAGCCTCTTCATGGTGATGTAACCTCTTGGAAAAAGGAGAATGTTCCAGCTGGAACCTGCTTTACCTAATAAAAACTGACACCATGGCTTCACTTGTTCAAGCCAACATTATCTTTATCTATGTGTAATAGTAAATCTGGATCCATTACTGCAACCTCATTGCTTAGTTAGATAAACTAATAAACAGCAATATTTAGAACTAAGTAATTTAACATTAAGTACAGATTTATCTTTTTTTATGTAAGCAAAAGCTTCAGACGTGCCTCTTCACATCTGTAAATGATTTGCAAATAGAGACATATGAGGCTGCGTTTGTGTCTGAGGGACCTCCACTACTTTTGATCAAGTTCAGCTAAAGTGATTTTGGACTGTATAACTAAAAATAGCCATTAACAAGTCAGCAATAAAATATTATGAGGAAGTTCAATATAAAGTTTTTTTCCTAATATATGCTTTTTCTGTACTTATGGAGTCAGCAGATTACACAGTACATCTGCAAGTGCACGTATCTCATACTACTGCTTTGCTGTCCCTTCTGTGAGACAACACAGTTTTTAATTCCAGTTCACCTTTCTCTCTGTCTTCCCCTACCGTATCACACAACCAGTTGCATACAAAAAAAAAAAAAAAAAAGTCCATTTTATCTTGGAATAGGAATAGGAAAATCAAAGAAAAGGAACATATTGAGACACACTCATCATTTGTATCAGTCCCCCACTAAGCTTTAACCTGCTTGAACCTGCTGGCAGGTTAAAGCTTTAAATTGATGATTTCTCATCCTGTTGAAAAAGAATTTACTGTTTATGAAATAATCTAAAAGCCATAATTCCTATTTCAAGAGTTACTAATATTCATATTTTCCCTGTCAGAAAATTTTATGGTCAACAAAAGAGAGTCTTGCTTTGTAAAGCAAGCAATCATGATTATGCGGGTAAGAACAGGCAGGACTTCAAGGTTGTCCCTTCACTTCACATTAGATTCCTTTTGTGATTTTTGGAAAGGGAGATCTGCACTTCATCAGGTTCATTATCTGCCAAGTGGGGTGGTTGTGTTCATTGCACTTAGGTGTTGTTAATTAACTCAGGTTACTCAAACAGGTGGGGGTACTGCATAAATAAAAAGCTGTACTGATATTTTTCCCTTGCTCTGCAAAGGCATTATGTACTAACTACTGTCATAGTGCTTGTATCTAAGGCTCCAGTGTGATTTCTTCAATTATTAATACAAATCAATAGGAGTGGACCACTGCGCTGAAAGCAATCATGGCTGTGAGCAACTGTGCCTGAATACTGATAGCTCCTATGTCTGTCAGTGCTCTGAAGGATTTGTCATCAATGAGGACCTAAAAACCTGCACACGTAAGTGTTGTGAGAACTTCCTTGATTTCAGCTCACCTGGGAAAGGTTTCTGGCTTTGTACAAGGAAGAGAACATACCTTCAATTTGTTCTTACAGTCTGCATTTTGAAATACTCAATAATTATTTGAAAACAGAAATAGACAAAATAAACCTAGGAGAGGGTACTTGTCAAGATAACTGTAAATCCTTACATAGAAAAGTTCTGGAAGTTCTGTTTATCCCCAGGTGTCGAGGAAAGTTTTTCAGTCACATGGCAAATGTGTGTGACTGACAGGTCATCTTGACAGCAGCATCCCCGAGCAAACTGCATCAGCTTACCTGGGGCAGGAGGAGAAGCATGAGTTCAACATTTTGTACCAGAACCTTTAATGAGTGACCAGAAGTTGTCCTGACAGCTTTCCACCCTTTAAAAATCTAATGATCATCGAGAATCATTGCAGTTTCATAAATAGCTGAATTGCCTCCTTCACTGGAAAAATAATATATAGAAAGTGCCAAGAAAAGAGGAATTGGAATACATTTTGCATGTTGACTTTTCCTGGACCTCTTTGATGAGATGGTTTAGCCATTTTTTCTACAGATTTTACAGGTATGGTATTTTTCAAGCTTGTTGAGAGCTGGAGCAGCTCCAGAGTTTGTTCTTCTTCTTACACTCAAGCAACACAGTTTTAAAAGAAGCCAAACTGCAAGTGCTCAGTCACAAAAATGATCTATTGAGAAATGAGGCAAATCAGCAAAGGCAGTTTCTTTGCCTTTAACCTTGTCTTTGCCTGCATACTAGCCCTTTTAGCCTATCCAATACCTTGGCAGACTTTGCTTCTTCCTGCCACTGCAGTTCCATAGACGGGGGCAGATGGTAATGCAAAAGCAAAACTACTGTACCTGTAACAACAGGGTCTACTGGAAGCGATTTATCTAGACATGTAACTAAAAGAACCACTGGAAATTTAGAAACAGATGAACTACAGAGTTTTATCAACTTGCAAATGGAAAATCCCATTTCCTGTATATTAAAAAGAGATGGGTTTTTCACTCTTGACTTATTTTCCTCCAGGCAGTAGTTGGAGACCTATCAGCAGCACTAGAATGGTGCTGTGGTTTCTGAAATCCTTCTGTGCAATGAAACTGAGCCATTCTGAATAGTTCTTCCTCTTGCCAGCACACCCCTCTCCTCATGTATATTTGAGAAAGAGATTTGTCCTATTCCTGAGCTCCAGATGAGCTGTTGAAACCTCACAGCCATTTTTAGGCTATCATTAAGAGGGTTTGGGCACTTCGGGATTTCCTAAATGAGCAGTTGAATGGAAGGGATTAGTATTTAACACATCCCACTCCTAATAAGAGAACATCTGGGAATTACCATTCTGGTGTCATACACACGCACAAGTGGGAACACCTGAATGGTAAACAGATTTCTACTCTGACAGCTAATTACAAAGAGTGACACTGGGTGTGTTGCCAATGGACAGTAGCAAGTGCTGCCTGCAGGATCCCAGGGGTCTTGTGTCTTTGTATTACAGAGCAGAAATTTGAGATAAAAAATAGACTGTATTTGACAGTACTTCTGACTTGCAATTCTTTGCAAAAGCTTGACTACTCTAAGCCAAAGCCCACTGAGGTCCCTGAGAGGTTTTCTGCTTGCTGCCACAGCAGCTGGGTCATGTGCATAAGTGAGTTCTGGGGACTGCCATCTTCACAATTGGACACTTAGAGATTGTGTTTAAAGAAGAATGTTCACAAGATTGTTTGTCACTGTGCTATCAAAATCATTGATAAAGTGGTTTGCTTTGTTCATTTTTTAATTCCATTTTTACGTAATCAGATGTGGACTTTGTTGAGCCATGTTACACATAGGAAAGTATGATTTCTTAACTGTGATTGAAGTAGACAATGGGAAGTGCACCATAAGACCCTCCTGCATTTTATTGAAGCTGCATGTATGTTATCAAATAAGGAACCGGATTGTTAGTTAAGCAGTTCAGTGTATTTGTATTTACTTGCTTATATGCCATTCAAATACTAGAGATGAAATAATAATTGATTCATTATTTGTTAGATGTTTTTAGTAACTTGATTTGCTCCTACAGGAGTTGACTATTGTGCTCTGAATGATCATGGCTGTGAACATTTATGTGTAAATGGCGACAAATCTTACACTTGTCAGTGTTTTGAAGGATACAGGCTTCGTAACGATGGAAAAACATGTAAACGTAAGTTATTATTCTCAGAGTTAGATTTTTATTACACACATAGAAGAAGTCTGTACGGTAAGATTTGATTGCCTAAATGTTGCTGTCCATGCTCAAGAATTCTAAAAGTTCGTAGTTTCTCCCTTGGTGTCATATTTGCCAGTAGTATGTCAATAGCTTGGGTATGCTAAGGTGTCTAAAGTGGTACCGGATACATATTTTTAGGGACCTGAAACATACCCTAAATGTCCATATCATTTAAAATGTAGCCCAAAACTATTCTATTCATACTTACATCCTGATATTAGACAGCTGTAATTTTCTTCTCAGGACAAGGCAAAAATCTATAATGTTTCTAAAGTCTTATACAGCCTGAAGCTTGCAGCACTATTAATAGAAAGTTCATTTTATCCAGCATGGGATAAGGATGATTGCAAAAGAGATGTCATAATTACATCATGTATTTTACTACATTATGCAAGTCATGATGAGTGGCAGATATCAAGAAAAAATTCATCTCAAATTTTCCTAAATTTTTATAGCTTTGATCACTGAGTAATCAAAGAAGAATCATGGATAATATCTGAAAGCCACACAGGTGTCAAGTATTTTGTAACTGTAATCCCAATAATATCCACAGATCTTATCAACATCTGCTGTTAAAAAACTTCTACAGGAAAAAAAAAAAGTCATCCAGATATCATCATGACAAATGAAAAGCTCCTCAGTCACGGTTTGTGTATAATAACACCACCATACTGCAGAGACTAATTCTGCTTGACTCAGAAAGTACTGACACTCTAAAAGCAAGTGAAATGTTCTGTCTATGCAGAAGTCCAGAGGGATCTAGATAGACTGAAGCACTGGGTTATGGTTAATGGGATGAATGGGAACAGGCTTTCTGGAGAGGTGATTGATGCCCCAAGTCTGTCAGAGGTTAAGAGGCATTTGGGCAATGCCCTTAGTAACATGCTTTAACTTTTGGTCAGCACTGAATTAGTCAGGCACTTGGACTGAGGATCATTCTACATCCCTTCCAACTGTAACTAAACTGTTCTGTTCTATTCTGTCCTTGCAGGAAAATAAAGGGTGTGGGGAAGAAAGTGAAAGCAAGATTTTAGTTTATCAAATGTTAGTTAATAGATGTTATGGTATTTTGAAATATGAATTGTATCTGAATTTATTTTGAAATATGAATTGTATCTGAATTCTGTATAAGAACTGAACATCTCCTTGCCCAGTCATAGCTGACAACTTCCCAGAATTTTACAATAGATAGGATCATAAAATTTGACTTTCTCGCTTACCTTGAATACTACATACACTGAAATTTTGTAATCCTAGTTTACAGAAAAATGGTAAACACCTTCTGAACTTAAACACAGAGAAAACAAGCATAACTTTCAGGTTTGAGCAGGTTCATTACTGAAGATAAGAAGATGGTGATAGAAAGATCTGTTTCTCACCAGAAATTTGAGATGTGGATGTGGGATTTAGGTGCCTTTGGAAATCCCTGTGGGTCATGTTGGAGATGTGTGAAATTCTATGAACTCTAGAACTGGAACAGTGCACTTTTCCTTAATAGTAAGATTGTAAAATTAAAGGACAAAGTTGTATCTTTTTGTTACAACAACAAACAAAGACATCGGGTTGTATAAATGATTTGCAGGATTGAGTCCAGTATTTTAGCAAGGACAAGAACATTCAGTAGCTGGGAATTGTAGAATTTAGACCATCTTGCCCATAACTAACACAATTTTTAATCTTTTATATTATGCCCAGGTAAAAATGTCTGCAGATCAGTCAACCATGGCTGTGAGCATATTTGTGTCAGTACTGACAATTCCTACATCTGCAAGTGTCGTGAGGGATTCATATTGAGAGAAGATGGCAAGACATGCAGGAGTGAGTGACCAGTATTTACTGAACATTTTTGCATGTGCATCTGGCAAGTAAAGAACTGTGAAGGGGGAGTGTGTTCCACTTTTTACTGGGGAAAAAAAAACCCAACACTTTCTTTTGATTTCTGCATCTTTTTTAACATGTTTTCATCAGTGTTCAAGGCCAGGTTGGACAAAGCCTTGCATGGCATGGTTTAGTGTGAGGTGTCCCTGCTCATGGAAGGGAGATTGGAACTAGATGATCTTAAGGTCCTTTCCAACCCTAACCATTCTATGATGCTATGATTTATATCAATTATTCCCAGGACGAGACATCTGCAAATCAGTCAGCCATGGCTGTGAGCATATTTGTGTTAATGAAGATGACTCTTACGTTTGCAAGTGTCATGAGGGTTTTCTGCTGACAGAAGATGGGAAAACGTGCAGAAGTAAGTACTCTGATAATTATTCATAGACTTTTATCTACAGTGTGGAGATCTGTGGAAGTGTTCTAACAAATGCAACAACAGTTGACTGTTATAATATAGGAGTAGTATTGGTATACCTACCAGAAGCTTGTGAGAAACTCCGTGGACAGAAATAGTATATTTTAATAGCCAAAAAAATCAAGAGACAAAAAAGACTCAAATACCAAGAACTATAAGTGTTTGCTGCTTAAAATTTTGCCCATTTCTTCCAGTGGTATCAGTAGACCTAATGAAAGCTATTACTTCTCCCTGCATGATACATTGGCTGTAGATGTGCTTTAACCAAATATCATCAACTGTTCTCAGATAAAGACATTTGCAGCTCAATTGACCATGGCTGTGAACATGTTTGTGTTAATGCTGATGAGTCATACATCTGCCAGTGTTATGAGGGATTTGCACTGAGGGAAGATGGTAAAACATGTAGAAGTAAGTATCCTTATCTTTAACAGAATATTTCCTTTTTAATCTTTGTATTCATAGACCTGTTTTAAATGCTGGCAACCTTGTATTTTTTTACAGATACAGATGTTTGCAATTCCATTGACCATGGCTGTGAGCATGTTTGCGTAAATACTGATAGTTCATACATTTGCCAGTGCTATGAAGGTTTTATACTGAGAGAAGATAAGAAAACATGTAGACGTAAGTTATTTTATGATACTCTATTTTTTGCACTCAGAGGTCTACTCAAGAAACATATTGTGTTAGAGGTAGGTCTTCTTATAGGGGATTTTGCCTGACAAAAAAGGAGGCTAATTTCTTTATTTACTAGGAGCTTATTACTTTTACTTTTTACAGTATTGGAAACTTTCTCATTCATCAAACTGTAGTAAATAAAATCTAAATTATTCCTAGATAAGGACATCTGCAAATCAGTCAGTCATGGCTGTGAACACCTTTGTGTGAATAATGAGGATTCATACACTTGCCAGTGCCATGATGGATTTGTACTGAGGCAAGATGGGAAAACATGCCGAAGTAAGTATCTGATGAATAAAAAAAAGAAATTTTGTTTTCCTGTTATTAGGGCATTATTCACTGATTCATAATAGTCAGAATGGATTATTGTTTTCTGTAGATCATAAGACTTCTGTGAATTAATTACTGTTTAAACTGAAGACATATTTCAGAAAATCATCCAATTTTAATGCTTGAATGTAGCTTTTAAAATGTTAGCTCTATTTCCAGATTGAGTATATTGAGTTTCAGTCTTGAGTATAGGATGTTGCTGTATTTTACATTGATGGGTTGAAGTTGTAATTGCCACTGTGTTGCTCTGTGTGTGTTCCTGCAGATCAAGAATTAACCTGTTCCTTAACCTCTTAGCATATTCTTTTGTAAAGAATAAACAAATGAAACTCCTTCAGGCTCTTTATATGTTTTCTAATCTTTTTATAAGTTTCTTTTGGCTCCCCTAAAACGTCTGCTATTTATCAGCATCCTTGAAGGGACACCAGAGTGTTAGTTTTCTAGAAGGAAACACAGCAGTGTCCAAGGTAGAGGAATTATAACCCATCTAATTGTTATTTGAATCTACCTATCTTTTTTTATCATTTATGTTTCTTTTAGTCTATCTTTTTAAATTCATGCGCTTTTTTTATCCTATTTTTTAATCTATCCTCTTTTACTGCTAAAGATAGCAGTAGGTGTGTGACTGACTAAAATATTCTGCTTCCTTGGAGTTCTAGGAGCTACTGGAACATAACACTAAGCATCCGAGGTGTTTTTCAGCCAGCTCTTTTACAACTCTTCACTGCAAGTTATCTGGTTTAAAAATGTGTGTGTTCAGTAGGTGCTGTGTGACCTACTTCTCAGCTAGTGAAACCCTTCAACAATATCATCAGTGGCTTATGAAGTATAAATTCAGAACTGAACACACTATAAATATTTTTAGGATCTGTAAAGAATGGCAATTCTGCCATTTCTATCAAATAACAAAATATTATTAAAATGCTTTTTGTTCCTAATTATCTTTAAATATCTTACTCATACTATTCTTATTTAGTTGGTCATGCATACCCTTGACCTCTATTTTATTATTTCAGTGTTTTCAAACTCCTTATATTGTCATGTTCAGTAAATGCTTTGAGCGTGCCTTTCTTTCAATCGTTATTCAAATCTTACAGCTGATTTCAGTTTCAATTTCTAAATGAGGTTGCTTTTCTAACTACTTTGCCATTCTTTTTAGATTATAGGATTACATTTTTGAAGGGTATCTAGTAAAATAACCTTAAATAGTGCAATCATTCACTTCTTTTATTTATTTTTTTATTATTATTCCCCACATGCCAAAATACTCAGGCTCATATTTGCTTCAGTTATGTAAAATTCATCCTTTTGAAGTATAGCCACGTCTAGTGCTGGTTTATATTCGATACTGTTTATAAAAAACAAGTGGGTCTGAACTGCACACAGCTGTGTACAGGCATATGCTAATTTTTATGTACGTAATAATTTCTTTTTTAAGTGCTATAGTGAGATCCAGTTTAGATTGCCATGTCTTAAATGTAATGCTTGTTGAGTTAGAAGATTGTCCTCTTTAGTGGTCTTTGGAATTTTTGTACTGGCATCATGAGACCTCCAGGTAACTTTGCTCAGATTGAAGTTCTTGTAAAATTACAAATTTTTCTTCCCTACACATTAAATATTTTGCAGAAGGTTCAGTACTGTTCTACTTTCTATGTGAAGGTAGTTCTCCATTGGCAATTGAGAGTGTTGCAGTGAAAAAGAAATAATGAATGCGGATAGATGGCTCTGTTTCCTTCTCTACTTTCTCCCTATGTGTCCTTGAAGAGGTTTTAACCAACTGGTTTTGGCATTGCAGTCAGACAAATCCTCCTATCGATTTTCAGCAACACCAGTTAGGTTATTTATCCTCTTAAATGAGTAGCTCCTATTCTTCTGGGGTTTGTTTATGCAGACTCTTGGCACTGATGTAAGGATGTTAAAGAATTATTTTGCTTTGTGTCTGTGCTGGTTTGTTTAATTTTATTTTTACAAGCATGATTTTGTGCTGAATGACTATACTAAATTATTCCTTCCTCTCACTCTCACTGCTCTTAATGTAAAGTCTTCCTTTTTAGTGTAGTCAGATTAATCCTAAAATGACTTATTGACAGTGGGAGGCCATCCAAACCATGCAATTCTTTCTGCTCAGATGGTAAAGAACTCATGCTCCATGTAGATAAGCTGTCTATCATTTGACTAGCCGGAGATTTGCTTTCAGTTTGCAACCTTCCGCCTTTCTTTTCTCATAGGATTACCCCAATAGTCTTGTATTTATAAAAAAAAATTAACTAGCAAACCACATTAAATATTATCTAATTATTCCCAGGCAAGGATATTTGCAAATCAGTCAACCATGGCTGTGAACATGTTTGTGTTAATGCTGGTGAATCATTTGTTTGTAAGTGTCAGGAGGGATTCCTGCTAAGAGAAGATGGAAAAACATGCAAAAGTAAGTAGTCTGATATTTATCAGCATACTTTGTATGTGCAGCTTATGTTTGTGTAGAAATGCATTAACCAGCAAGAGCTGTCATCTGTTTTCAGATAAAGATGTTTGCAGATCAGTCAACCATGGCTGTGAACATCTTTGTGTTAATACTGATGAGTCATATATCTGCAAATGCCATGATGGGTTCCTACTGAGAGAAGATGGGAAAACCTGCAGAAGTAAGTAGCATGGAAACTTGATTTGATGAATTTGATTAATTTAATGAACACATAGAATCAAGGCCTCTGCTGATGCATGCTGACTACCAGCTCTTCCGTTTGCAGACAAGGATGTTTGCAATGCAGTCAACCACGGCTGTGAACAACTTTGTATGAATACTGAAGATTCCTACATCTGCAAATGTCATGAAAAATTCGTACTGAGGGAAGATGGAAAGACATGTAGATGTGAGTAGCCTGAGCTATAAAAGTGTATTTTTATTTCAGACTTTTAAGTCTTGTGGCTGTCAGTGTTTGCACACATATATGTTGGTGAATTCCAACTGTTTGAGCAGGTTAGTAAGAGATACTACCTTTCCCTAACAAGCCTCACCTCACAAACTCCATCCACTCTCCTCAGATCAAGATGTTTGCAACTCAGTTGACCATGGCTGTGAACATATTTGTGTTAATACTAATGATTCCTATATCTGCAAGTGCCATGACGACTTCATACTGAGGGAAGATGGGAAAACTTGTAGGAGTAAGTTGCTTAATCTTTGTTTTATACTTTCTAATCTGCTAATGAAACACACTGTGCAATTTGTATCTTTAATATAGAATCGACTTCTTGGAAGGGAGCTCCTTCACAGAAAATTATTGCAACAATTTTTACATTTTGTGAAAGTTATTGACATAGACAACAGTGCTAAATATTATTTTCATTATTCCAAGGTAAAAATATCTGCAAAGCAGTCAACCATGGTTGTGAACACATCTGTGTTCCAACTGGCGATTCATACACGTGTCAGTGTCACAAGGGATTTATATTGAGGCAAGACAGGAAAACATGCAGGAGTGAGTAGCTGAAACCTTTATGGAAATATGTTTTTCAGTCGTAAAAGACATAACAGACTTAATTACACTTAAAGCTTGCTCATGCCAGTTTCGCATTTGAGAAATGGTCTAATAAGGAAATTCTCTTAACAATTCTCAGATAAAGACCTGTGTAAATCCATTGACCATGGCTGTGAACATGTGTGCGTTAATAATAACAATTCATACAGCTGTCAGTGCCATGAGGGTTTTGTCCTACGACAAGATGGGAAAACATGTCGAAGTAAGTGACTCAGTATGTTTGTCAGCCACCCTTCTCTGGCATCACTACATAAACAAACAAAGATGTTATACTCCTTTGTCATACATTATTCCAATATCATGTTTGGAGTCTTTGAATTTATAAATATGTTAAATACAACACATATAAATATTTCAATTTACAGATAAAGATGTCTGCAAATCAGTTGCCCATGGTTGTGAACATACTTGTGTTAATAATGATGATTCATACATCTGCAAATGCCAGGAGGGATATGTATTAAAAGAGGATCAGAAAACATGTAGAAGTAAGTACATCTTAGTTAGAAAGCATTTGATTCTTTGATTTCTAAACTACTCAACCTCACTTCAAAAAATGCCTTACTTCCAACATTCTACAATATTTCAAAGCCCAAAATGTATGAGTGTGATGGAAAATGTCTTGAATAATTAACTTGATGCTCTCATAATCAAAAAACTATCAAATTGAAACAGTTCTTTGGTATAACATCAAGTATGATAATAATAATTTTCAAACATGAAGAAAAAAAGCCAAGGTGGAATCTTGTTATCAAGGAATGTGCACTTTAATCAGATTCATACACTGTGTTGCTTTTACCTTTATATACTCTATCTTAAATTATCTACAATAAATTAATTATTACTTGTATTTACTTATTTTCCAACGTGACATACTTAGTGTGTGACATACATTTATCTCATTGCCTCTTAATACTTGGAGGAAAAATTATTCTACTGGAACACAATAAAAACATACTCAAAAACGGATGCCTTAGCTGGGGACACTTATTGCCAAAAGAATGGTAACGTGTTCATGGCTGATCTCAGTCCTAAGTAAAACCATTCACCATGAGCTGCTGCCCTATCTTGATTTCTGCAATGAACTGAAGTGGCTCTGACACTCATATTCGTTGCATTTCTATCACTTTACTAAGCGTGACACATCTTTTCCTTAGATGGCTGCAGAAATGAATTCTTGGACAATAGTTTTGAAAGAGAGCCATTGTCCAAGATGAAAAGGACAAGTTTTAAAGCTAAAAATTCCTTATTCCTACACTGACTTGCTAACAGACATCTTCAGTAATTTCTGCAGTCAAAGTAATTTTTACTGCACAATTCTCTCTTGTACAGTGCTTACAGTATTCTTACTATACAAACATCAGAGATGAGTGGAGGTCCAGACTAAGATGCAAATATTGCATTCCTTAGTATGGCAAATTCTCCCTGGAAGTTACATTGGTCAAAACAGGAGCTCAGCGTCTCTGTAGCACAAGCCTACTAGTCTATGCCTGTTGGAGGCAGTCGCTTTCCAAAATGAAGAACACCTGACAGAATGAGTCTGCAACTTCAAAGACATTTTCCATTCCCTAAATTCCCTAACTTTGTCACAGATACACAGTGCCTACAAACTGCTTTGATTTTTGTGTGTGCACTTGCCAAAAAGTATGAAAACTCCAGCTCTGTCAGTCTCCCGACAAACTCCCAGCTTTAATGGGTAAACCAGAAAGGGTTCATTTCAGCAAGACATAAGCCTTCTAGTAACAAGATTGTTAGAGTTATAAGTGAAAAGCTTATATAAACAATTCTGATCCATGTTTGGCAGCTAGGCACGTTTCTAGAATTTACTCTCACCTAGTTTTTCTGACACTAGAGATTTAAGTTTGTGCTATAAAAACATGCGCATTGTCTGCCTTTTGTCCCTAGACTTGAACCTCATCCTAAGCTCTGCAGCAGCTGCCTAACCCTTCTCTTCTTGCTCAGTCTTCCCCAAGCTCTTTGGCTTTTGCCTCACTGTTCCCTGCTATTCTAAATATGATGCCTAGATTTTCACCTTAGGTACAAGTGTGGCTTCACGGACTCATTTGCTTGTACCATCTTTAGCTTTGTGCTACTTCTGCAACACAAATGCAGCTCAGTAGTTCTCTTCCGTGTCTTTCAGTACTGGTCAGCTACACAAATGTAAAGCTAGCATACTTTACAGTATAGAGTATATATAGTATATATATATATATATATATATATACACACACTATACTGTATACAGTACTTTACAGTATATGTAATACCAGGCCTATATCTGGAAGAAAATGATGGCAACTCTGTCTCTGTATCCTAGCTATATACTTCAGTTATACAGTTCTCTCCACTTAAGTAATTCTTAATTTGCTGATTATTGCTGTATCTAGTTGTAGTATTACGCAAAGCAGTTCATTGTCATGGTATTTTTGTTAAACTGTTGGTCATGGGTGCACTCTTAGTATTCAATAAAGACTATACACAACATCTTTAGACGCACTGGCAAAGATGGATGAGCCAGGAACAAGATACTCTAGATGATCTCTGAGTTTATGTGTATCTGGATCCCTTTTTCAGCTTTATGGAGATCCATCATCATCTGAACACTCTGCTGCTTATTTCACAGGATGCACTGAAGGCCCATTGGACCTGATGTTTGTGATTGATGGATCAAAAAGTCTTGGAGAGGATAATTTTGAAATTGTAAAAGAATTTATCTTGGGAGTCCTGGACACACTTGAGATTTCACCCAAAGCTGCTCGAGTTGGTTTGCTTCAGTATTCCAGTGAAGTTCGCACAGAGTTTACATTAAGGCAGTTCAGCTCAGCCAAAGACATGAAGAAAGCTGTGTCGCAAATGAAATATATGGGGCGAGGTTCCATGACAGGACTGGCTCTGAAGCACATGTTTGAGAGAAGCTTCACAGAAACAGAAGGAGCAAGACCACTTTCAGCACATGTCCCTCGAATCTCCATTGTGTTTACGGATGGACGAGCCCAAGATGAAGTCTCCGAGTGGGCTGCTAGAGCAAAACGAAATGGTAAGGGCAGATGGTTTTGATTCATTCTAAAAGACAAACAATGTTAGAAATAAGATGTAGTAATATTATGGATGTGCTCCAGCATGTGCTAATACAGAGAGTATTTGCCATAGCAGGCTGGCTAATACGGTGACCACTGTAGCAGAACATTGGATCTTCAGTGTTCACAAGACCCTTTGCTACAAGGCACGTATGTCATCCCTAGTGTGGGACCCATGATGAGTGTCTTACCACTGAAGTTCCATGCCATCCACAGTTGGTGCTACTAGCGACCTGGCATGCCATGCAGTGTTCCAAACATATCCATATATGGTGGAGTGAACTCAAAATTTTCAAACCTTTTCAAGAAAAAAAAAAAGAATTCCTTTTTCCTTTGCAAAACATTTTCTATTTTATGAGGAACTTCTTTAAGAACAAGGACTGATGGCCCACAGCACAGAGACAATAGCCAGACTTTAGAAGATGCTGGACATCTTTTTTTCTGTTCTTGTTTTATTGACTTGATATTTCAATCATAGCTCAATACATGATTAGTATAGCATTGGTCAGGATTGATACCTCTCTGTAAGGAGAAAAGGGAAAAATGTTGAAGGATATGAGAGGAGCACGTATTAACAACGGTGTCATTACAATAAAATACAAAGTGTTTTTTAAAATATTAAAACCAAACCCAAGGATTTCTACACTAACTTGTGAGAGCTGGGAAAGTACATTGAGGATTTACAGGACTGAGAAAAAGAAATACAGGCCAACCTTGCTTATGCAAGCCATGAAGGAAGCGTCAGCTCCAGACTGCTTACACTCATATTTGTAATGCTACAAGCCAAATGTATCCCCTGTGTAATTGCAGTGTAGGCAATGTAGTAATGCTGAATATGAAATTGGCCTTGAATGCTTTATCACTGATATCTCCAAGACTTTAAAAAGCAACAAACCTCAGCATGACTGGCCCATTCATTAAATTGAATCAGCTTCTGGCAAATGTTTTACTTTCCTGGCTAAAGTGCAAGGGTAGGCAGATTCATGACAAAAAGTAAGATCTTACATTAAATGTTAAACAGTTGGGAAATACGTATTTTATGATGTTACCAGCCCCATGGTTCTTCAGCAAAAAGGCTAAAGTTTCAATTCAGTGAGTGTCTAGCTGTTACTACCCTGTGATAACAGAAATATCAAATCTCATCACCAGCCAGGTGAAAAGGCATCTTCTGCTCTTGAATATATAAAAAAGCTTGAAATACTCTGAAGCTAACTTGTATTATGAATAGCAAAATCACTACTAGCTGGGGATACTTTCTAAGCCAGAACTGATATAAAGATGTTGTATCAGATCACATGTTCATGAGAATAAAACAATAACTGCTGAAAAAAAATGTTATTAAAGATCATCATGTTTTGAATTCATTGCTTGTTTAAAATCATTCCAGTGAGAAGGCTGTAAACCACTTCCCTCCTTCCATGCTTTCAAAATGAAGAAAACTACAAATCCTCATTTTCTTTCTCCCTAGCACCCCTCCTTGTCCCAAACACCCTCGTTGTAAGGCTTTTTCTCTCCTAACTCCCCAAGCCATTTCTTTTCCCCTGTTCTTCCCCTTGTAGGTCTGGGTGCCTTTCAACTGCCTCCCAGCCCCCTAGTGTCCTTTAGAGTGCAAGAATCTTGTTTCAGTGTGTTCCAAGGATTTCAATGAAACACTAAGTATTTGCATTTTTCTAAAATAAAAATTTACTGCAGTCTTTCAGGATTCTGCCCCATTTGCTAATATAGAACAGGTTTTCCCATCAATCCAGTAATTAGCTTTATTGTACATGCTCTACACAGACACACACAAACCAAGAACTTGCAATGCAACTGTAAGAGTGGTTGTGTGATTAGAATCATAGAATGGTTTGGGTTGGAAGGGACCTTAAGATCAAGTTCCAACCCCCCTGCCATGGGCAGGGACACCTCACACTAAACCATGTCACACAAGACTCCCATCCAGCATGGCCTTGAACACTGCCAGGGATGGAACATTCACACCTTCCTTGGGCAGCCCATTCCAGTGCCTCACCACCCTTACAGTAAAGAATTTCTTCCATCTTTTGGATGTTTTACAGTACTCCTCCTGGGTTCATTTACTATCAGTAGTGGCCAGGCAACAGTCATGTCTTTTACTTAAAAACTGTTTAATTCTAGCAGAGCACTGGGTTTCTATTTATCTCAATAACTACAGCATATTAAACACGTTCAAAACCAATGTTGAAGTAAGTTACACAGCATATTCACTTACACTCTCCATTTTTTTCTAAAACAACTAATGCTTGTATTTTCCTTTCATGGAGAAACAAGGGTTTAGAACTGCTGCTGATGTAACAATTTTGTGCCGTTTCTTTTAAATCTAGGTATAATTATCTATGCTGTTGGAATAGGACAAGCAATTGAGGAAGAATTGCTGGACATTGCTTCTGCGCCACCGTACAAACATCTCTTCTATGCTGAGGATTTCACAGCTATGGAGGACATCAGTGAAGAGCTAAGAGCCCAAATCTGTGAAGGTAACAGTATTCCACTTTCGTTGAGATAGAAGAGGAAGGAATGCTTATAGAGCTTTTGGTGGCCTAAAAGGACAACAAGTATCATAGTACAGGTCATAAGTCATTGGTGTCAGCATTGCAAGGACTAAGTCACGGTAACTTTTTTGCTCTTTAATATGTGAGGAATAATCTATCACCAGGTAAAGGTATATAATAATTGTCTTTATTTTCATAAAGTTTGCATAAAATGCACACTTCTGTACCCAGAAAAATCAATTTCTCCTTCCCCTTCCTTTTTCTACAGTTAAGTCAGCCATGCACTGAACCCCACCCTGCCAAAGAAACATTATCTACTCCATTAGGAATGTGGGAGAATAATCAGGAATTTGTAATGTCTTAATGAGAACGAAAAAATTACTCTTAAGACCAGTGGCAAAAACCTAAACCACAGCAAAACAATCAGGAGCTGTTGTGCATATTTATAGAAGACTAAAAATAGCTCATTGAACATGCATTCGCAGCCACAAAGAGTGGATCTGTGCTGCATAAGCTTCAAGTTTTGCTCCATAAACATGGAAGGTTTGTTTCAGAAAGCACTCATCCTCACTCTGGCACAAACAGCCTCTATATAAACATACCCAGCTGAAGTTTTGCAAGGGGAAGGGGAAATGTGAGCTGGGATGAAAGCTGTTCAGCCAGAGAGAGGACAGCATGTCTCTCCCACTCACACATTCCCAGGACTTAGTATTACTTGTACATTCAAATTGGTACCTGAAGCAAAATTCAGAAGTGTCACCGTGAGTAATAGTAGTCCTAGCATCAGAATTGTGCAAGATAATTTCATCTGCACTATCTTGTATTTGGCTGTTTTTCTTGGAATTAAATGGAAACAGGTTTTATTTTCTTCTTTAATGCTGCTGTGTAAAAGTGGCTGGCAAGCAGCAGTGCACTTCTTCATACAGATGTCAACGAAAATTCTGGAAAAAAAAAAAGAATCTGAGACTGTTTCTTAGCCTGCGTATTCCCTGTGTTTCAGTCCTAAGCAGTCCTAGTTCCATCTTGCTGAAATACTGAACACTGTGGCAACATGAAACCAAGCCTGTTCAATTAACTTTCTTATTAGGCAGGTAATCTGCTGATGACAGCTTGTCATCTTAAAGCTTAGGAAGACACCAAAGCTATACTGGTTGCCAGACAATAATTCTCCCTCATTAGCAACCCCCAGAGCTCGGTGATGGAAATGCGTCCTTCAGGTACCCACAGGGGTGTTCAGCAGCCAGGCTTTCTTTTTCCAACTACACTACTTGCTGTATGAAAAGTAAGTAAATCCTGCCCCTCTGTGGCAGTTTCTAAACTACAGCGCTAAGAACTGGGCAGAGCTGGTGCGTCTGTTCCTGTCCTCATCTTTCACCACCAGGCAATCCCTTGCACCTGTGAACCGAGGGCTGACCCAGCCGTGTTTTTCTGAACAGTCCAGGACTAGCTATCACTGCTCACAACTCGCTCCAGCTGAAATTCTGCCTCCCAAGGCTCTTACACAATTTGAAAGTTCTTTTCCCCTCTCTGTTCTGATTTACTGTCTTCCCTCCTTTTTGCAACAGCAGTAATTTAATTTTCAGCATAGCCTTGGTCCTTAGCTGAGGACTTCTGAGGCTCCAGCCTGGGAGGGGAAACCCTCTCAACATCATGGCCTCCAATGACAAAGCCTCTCAACCCCAGTCCCAGCTGTGGACGGGCTGCATGTTTCCAAGTAAAGCAGAAGCTCTCCAACTCCCTTTTGGGGTAAGGCTTTTTCTTCTGCAAGAAAACATCAGCCTTGTAGAATTATTCTTGATGACTTGTAGTAAGAAAAAAACAAAACGTGGTTTTCTCTTTTGCCTCTTATTAAGAGGAATTCAGCTGGAAGGTCCTATTCATTGCCTTGGTTAATGTCCATTTCTTATCTGACTGGAAGCACTAACAAGGCTACAGCAATGTCATACATAATACACATCATGATTGCCTCTTCACCCGTTCTGAGCATGTGCATTACGGAAGCCTTTAATTACTGGTCACACACTATTTTTGTCAAAAGACCCCAGCACTGCTCAGATGACAGTACTCAGCAGCCTGCTGGTTAACATTCTGTTCTCCTTCCAAATTGAGATCGTTACCAGTGCTGCAAATAGCCACTGCTTTTGAAGACACGCTTTTTCAAAGACACTTTTTCACAGGCTTTTTTTAAACAAAATACTTAGGTTTTGCCACAAAACCGAACAGTAAAACAAAACACCCAACTTGAGCACAGTTCCCCAACAAATTTGACTATTTATGTTCACTGCCCTGACTTCACCAAGGGACTTGGTTAGGGTTAGCAGCCTCTGTTACTACTTGTCTGACTTTACAGAGGTGACGAGATCAGACATCTTAGGCCCTCAAACCTGAAGAGTTGTTTCTGAAATGCCCAATTCCCAAACTGGAGACCTGCCATACTTCCATACTTGCCAGTGTATCCACCAGTTTTCTCTCCTGTTGTTACATATGAATCCTAATTACTTGTCTGTACCAGCCCAATACTCAAAGCTCAAGCTTTTCAGGTCTGTCCTTCTTATACAGCTTACTCATCCATCTACAGCTCTTAAATGAGCTCCAGCACAAGTAATTACCCAGGGTCCCATACTCAAGGTTCCTTACCTGTTTCTTCCCTCCTACACTGGAAGCCTCACCATCCTTGTTCCTTGCTGATTATTCTGCTAGACTCCTCACCCAGTTTGTCTCATTCCTTATCCCGTGATCTAACCCCACACACCTCTGCCCAGGACTTTCTCAAAAATCTGTATTGCTTCCATCAGCTGGTTGCCATGCAATTTTTGATATATATGTTGTAGCTCCACCCACTGTACTCTGTTAACCTCTGTTCACTTCCTCTTCCTCACAGTTATTCCAGCTCCACCCCAAGAGGGTCTCATCTTCCCAGTGCAGCTTAGGACACCTGTGTATTCTTGCACATCTGTCAAAATTCAGTAGACCAACAGAGATCCCAATAGCTTTAACAAACCTGTAAGGCCTAGGAGCATCTTCCACCTCCCTAGTGTGTCTTCATGGTGAGTCAGGAGTTTGCACCATTACCTTTCACCCACACATATTCACTTTTAGTGTAGCAGCTCTGGGTATATTCAGAAGGAAGGAGTCCCAGATGCTCCATCCACTCCCCTGGCATAGCTGATCAAGACTTGCAGTTGTTAAATGTATGCTCATCAGCTTACCTGAAACATTAAGCACTCCACAGTTAACTAAAGTTGGAGCATGAGCTCATTCTGAAGGAACCAAAGCTGCCTCTACATTATCCTCTTCTGACAAGGGAGTAGTGCTCAGACTCAAGGTGGTTACTCCTACATTGTTAAATAGGTTACATTTCTCTCCACACACCTTTCAACTAAGATTGCTATGCAGTCTGAAATAAATTCTTACATTAAGGCTGTGCTTCATGAAACTTTTTTACAGTAACTATAGTGTATCAAATAAACTTTACTCCATCCTTCTCACCTAAGCACTCCCAACACCCTAATCAATGGGTCCCATTATAAAGGAGAAAAGTGAAGAAGAAATTTCTTCTTTCTCCAAGCAGTTTTTAATTCTTGTTCAGTTCACTCCAAGGGACTCATGGGTGACAATGATTAAGATACATGAATTTTCACTAAAGGACACAAAGTAGGTTGCTGTAATTTCAGATTGCTTCACTACTATTAAACTTAAGCACTTCTGGTTTGAAGAGTTCCGATAGCCTGAGTTGAAGGGTGAGTCCTGGAGTGTCCATGAACACTGGGCCTCTTCTGAACTGCAGAGGTATGAGGTATTCTCCATATGTTATGAGAGACAAAACAGCAAGTCATTGTTATGAAGCATCATTTCTTGGGAATGTACTTGCATTGCTCCTTTTGTAATCTCCTTTCCTTCGGCAATTTCTTGTCCACCAGCCTTGAAAGAGTCAGCTCACCAGCAGGATCCATCATCTGGGAGGCTTCATAAGACTGGTCCACAGCGTTCAGGTTGGCTGCTTTACCCCAGCTTCCTGCTGTCTCCCCAGTCATTGCTAAGTTCCCTCTTCACACTGCTTTCTGTACACAACCCTAACAATTCACCTGTGAGAGAATTGTTCATCCCATTTCCCTTCCTACCCCCCTCCAAGGCACCCTCCTTTCTGCAACTCAGATCTGCTTTCTGCAAAATATTGGAGATTCACTGTAACAAATGCATAGCTGCATGCCTTTTACACCATCCAAATGTACTATTTCATGGGGAAACTTGTATTTCAGCACACTGCTTGGTATTTTAAAAAGCATGTTCAGCTTTTAAATCACTTTTGTTTCTTACAGGAACGTTCACAATTTAAATCATGTACACAGTAAATACAACCTAACAGCTCAGTTCCTTCACTTCTTTATATCCCTTGACCTCTCCATGAATGAGCCTCATTGCAATCAGTGAGATTACTCACTAATTAAGAAGTTGGTGCATTTGGAAAAAAAGAAAAATACTGTGTAATTAAGTGGGTTTGATTTTTAGACTTTTGGGGGGGGGTTCCTGCAGGACCTGAATCAACCACAATAGCCATCACAGATGTCATTGCCTGTCCTGATCTTGCAATACACCACAAGTATCTTTTCGAAGACAGTCACACTCACTCAACAAGAACAGGTAATAAGTTACCTTTGTTTAGTATAATCCAGACTGCTCTTATATATGTAGGCCCAAGTGTTGGGTACTATTTCCCAGTATTTACAAGATCTGCCCCAGAGCATTCCTTTGAATGTCGACATGTTTTGTATTAAAACTGCTCCTTGTAATTTCCTCCCCCATCCCATTTGATTTATTCAGCATTTAGCCTATGCTTGACTGTTTCTGTTTTTCAGAAAAAGCTTCGAAAGATAAAGACCAGTGCAAATGTGAAAACTTTGTGACATTCCAGAACTATGCAACCAATGAAGTAAGAAAACTCACCCAGCGATATATCCTTTCAGAATAATTCTTACATATAAAACAAGGGGATCAGGTTAAAAGAAATTATAATTGTAACACACTAAGTCTAAGCTGTCTCCATAGCTCAAATCCATCTACTGTAATGAAAAGCTGAAGTACTGTATAATGTTAATCTCCAAGAAGCAAGGCTTTCAAAACTTGAAATGTGTATCTCCTCCATAGAAGGAACTAAATACTAATAAGGATCTTAACGTTTAATAATCCCTTGCAGTAAACACCTTCAGGGACAGCAAATGAAATGACTGGTCAAATTCAAGGCTAGCCCTCTTAGCTTTGGGTTATTTCTTCAGGTGGTATCAAAACAGCATTTACTGCCTACGAGAGTCAATACAGGGGATGTTTCTCTCCTGAACTGCTTGGTGAACCACCAGATGCAGTGAGTCATTTAAAACGATACTTAAAGAGAAAGTCAGAGGACTGAGATCTGATTAATTTCACATAAACAAATGTGCAAATAAAAATTAAGTGCAGATCAACAGCTTCCCTCCAAGTTTGTCTTTTCAAGGGAACTGTCAGTACTGCAGCCTTTACACTACCTCTAACACCCACCAGATGTCTCAGAACACAACAGCAGCAGATTAGCAAGACAACTTTCCATCATGTTTTAGATCATGCAGCAAATTCCTGTATTTTCTTCATGAAAGTGGCTTCAGCCTCTGCAAATACATAGCAAGATGACATCTCATTTGCTATTTAAGTTTTCTAACCACGTGCAAGGCCAATGAGCATTTATTTTCTGCACAGAAGAATGCAGCAATGACAACAGCTTGTAACTGTGTGATTCCTAGACAAGAACAGCTTAAGAACTAACAAACCTAGAGAGTTAATAGGTTGTCCAGTCAGACCAACAGAGCCCTCAGCAGTCATCACAGCTGGCAAGATGCTGAATACTGCCTACCAGGTCAGACTTCACCTCCAGCTGCTCTGTGTACCTGCAGCAGGCAGCCTTACTCTTGTCTCACCTTCCCAAGTGAATCCTTCAGCTTAAGGAATAATGTTCTGATCATGTGACTAATTTGAATTATTGCATGCTAAAGTAGAATTGCTTCATAAAAGAAAACAATCACATAAGTTTATTGTTAGGTGCTTTAAATGCTCATTAACATTTATACTTCCCCTGAAGGGTCTTCTCCAAAGTCTCAAAATGACTTCAGAAAAAAACCTCTAGGACATTATCCACAGCTCCAACAGATGCTGAATGAAAAGAAAGGAGACCACCACTCTTTCTCCCTTATGGAGAAGCCTTAGCTTCCTGTCATCTCCTTCAGTTGGGCTATGAGGAACTCTGAGCTTACTTAGGATCAAAAAAAAACAGGCCTTAGCTATATGGCCTTTTATGCTTTACAATTTGAACAGGCAACCCTCTGATTTTAGAGTCTGAAAAGAACTCAAGGTGATGGAAAAACTGCTTATGCCGAACCAGAGACCTAGGCATATTTATAGGGAGGAACTTCTGCAGTACTGGACAACCAGTGCTTTGAACACAGTGAGAGCTGTGCAGGTGCCTCTCCATTACAAACCTCATTACTCTGCCTTATCCAAAGGGCAGCCTAGATACTGAGTAACATTAGTTGTTGATAACTGCAGAAGACTGCTGGCTAGTCATCATCCCAGGGATATGGGGGGGAGGGAGAGCGTGTTACAGAATATAAACTTAAGGGGACCAATCCAAACCATTAATGACTTGTATCCAACTACATTTAACTTTTTCTATCAGTCAGATGAATGCAGTTTCTACTGCTTGAACTTTGCCTCTAAACACCTACATAGAAAGCAGCTCAAATGATGCTAGCATGCATATGGCAGGCCCAGCCCTAGATCTGTGGAGCTTTTGCTCTACATCTATCTGGAAACCACTACACCCTTTAGGGCTGGAATGTAAGATCACCAGCACTCATTCTTTCTGCAGCCAGGGAGCCCCGTACAGTTTTAAAAATATACTGTTAGCTTACATATAGTTTTCTATGTGATGAAAACACTTTTTAAACACCACTGACTAGGGATAAGTATTTAGGGTTCCCTTTAAAATAGAGGGAAATGGCCAGCTTTTTGAAATACCTGCCTTTGTCATAAGCTGCAGCCTGAACTCCATGTTAAGGTATGTTTGTTAATGAACAGAGCTTCACACATCTTTCTCAGCCAATCAAAGCAGACAATAAAATACAGGGAATATTCTATCAGAAAATACTGAGCGTCAAAGAGGGCAACAAAGAGGAGAAAGAATTGCAAGTTTACAGCTCACAGCAGTCAGGCAGCTGACACCACTTTTCTGTTAATGCATCCTGTCAGTAGTTCTCTTTCCTTAACTTCTGTCTACTAGAAGAAATGACAAAGAGAATGGAAGACCTGGAAAACAGGCTAAAATATTGACCAAAATTTGAAGGCTATACTACACTGTATATTATTTATACATGCAAACTTGTCAGAGCTATTTTCTTAAACTGGTTCTAAGAAAAAAATAACAAATCCTTGTGTTTGAAGTTGAAAATATTTTGGATCCCTGCATCTATATACTATGTGTTCTGTCTTGCATTGACTGCAGATAAAAAAAAGTTGAAAATTTTATATATATAAACAATTTAGTAACCAGCAAAAATTCTAACTAAGCAGAACTAAATTGAAATAAGCTATGCAAAACAATAAAATGCTGTTATTTTTTTTTGAAATGAAACCTCTATGTTTTGAAGTGCTTTTAGGGTATGAATTTATTTGGCTTGCTTTTCTGTATTTCTCTCCTCCACTCACTCTGCTAGTATTTTAAGCACCTGTTTGTACAGATATATAAACAGAGAAGTGGGACAGCATTCTCAGCAATTAGGTTTCACTTACAGTCTTCAAACACCAGTCGACTACTGAAATCAGATGGAAGTAAAAATACAAATTCATGCTGAAACTGTGATAAAAGTGGGAAGTCTGCTGGATTATCAGGGTATCATAATATGACAGTTCAAGTACTTTTTCTCTTACCACATCCAGACCATGTAACTTCTCCCTGCTGTTTCTTGCTCAGCACTAACTTTCCTAAATGCAATTAGTATTTTAATTATGAAGACCTTTTCTGGGCAATACTACTAGCTGCAGGCCTGTTTGTGCTTAAGACAAATGAAAACAGTAAACTGCTTCCAGCCATACTGGCCAACTAAAGTGTCTGAAGTTTCACTCTTTCTCCTCTGCACCCAAGGCATGCTTCCACTTCACCATCACACTAACAGCCACATCTAGATTTCACATAGCAGTATCTAAGCTACCTTGAACTGATCCAAATCTATGGTTTAATAGGTGGAGACACCAGCACTTCCGCCTTTGCTCTGACACACACTGGTTTGTCTATTATCTCCAAATGGAAATACACAGCTTCATCCATTCTGTACCTGAAGTAGTTGCAGCAAAACCAGGCTAAGTGATCTCAAGAAAAGCTCATAAGCATGCATTGATACAAAGCAGGAAGTTTTAAAAGGTACCTTGTGCTTTGCCATACTTTGGCCAACAAACACCAGCTGTGCAAGGATACCGATACATACTGGTTTTCATTAGGTATTTTTTCTACTGCATGCCAGCAAAACACTGGCATCTCAATAATCAGTAACAAGGTCCTGCAGTCATGATCTCTCACAAAATGGGCACAAATCTGTAAGACAGCACAGTCCTCAGCAACACTGACCTGAAGATGTTGTTAGAGACAGACAAGTTTGTATTCAAAATGCTAAAAAAGTGACCAATTTAAAATCAGCTTTGAGAAGTTAATTAGCATCTTACTGCAAGTATGTTGTTATACATCACATCTAGCAGACAGATATCTTATTTACCATCTGACAGATACATACTGGAAAGAAATGAAAAAGGATAACTTGCATTAGTACTTTCTGCTTGACTTGGGAGAGGGTATTTTTTAAATTGTAAGTAAACTGTATGGGATCCCCCACCATCTCACATTTGCTTGTACCTCACATTATACCTTGTTTTTGCATTAACACTCCAAACCCCAAAACCAAGGAAGTCATAGCTTGGTGGTATTTGGCACCATACTTCCCATGATTACATCCTCCTCCACTTACCTCTCAAGACCCACAACTTCTAGAGAAAGAAAACAGACAAGTTTTGTCCTGTGAAGGTTATTTCTAACAGAACAGGAAACAGCAGTGGTAATGAATCCTCATTTATATAGTCTGTGCCCTAAAACCAACAATGTTATAATACAAATTTTTCTTAAAATGAATCCGTAACCAGTTTTATTGTAGAAATAACTCTTTACAGCATTTACTTCTCGCTGGTTTGTTCTGGCATGCTTCTGATGATGTCAGAGTCACCTGTAAGACAGAAATACATTGTTACAAGAGGACCCACAGAAAGATCTGTTTTCAGAAGCCAAAACCAACCACAAAAACCTGAACACACTGATTCTACAAATAGAAAACAAGTTACAAGCAATACAAAGATAATCTGTTCAGGAAAAAAAATAATTTGATGGCTTGGTAAGAAATACTTGTAGTTGTATTTTGCTAATCCATACACAATACTTTTACCTTTAATATGTACCTGTCACTAGCATTTACAAAGCCAGTACTAGAACAGCAATCTAGTGCTGGAGGACACAATGCAGTTTTAATATAGCGAACGTCCAGCCTCCCCTGATCATGACAGTATCAGGACAGCGAGAATATTCGCATTACATTACACAGCAACAATATTTACTTGCAGCTCCCACCCACTCAAAATCAAATCTGGAAGTAACATTTTGAAAGCAAAGTTTACAGCTAGTATCTGCATACAAGCAAGCTAAAGAAAGTTTTCTGAAGAAACAGCAAATTCAAAACAATTTCACTTGGGGAACATCTGGTGTAAGTGATTACAGAAATCATTAAATCTGTGTGTATGCATTCTGATCAACAAACAGAACAAGAGACTGATTCTTCTCTTAGCAGATTCTGGAAAGAGGATGAGAAGTCACCTCATTAGCAGTCTATATGTGGAACCTGAACACATCTCTGGGACAAAAACTGCTACCAAAGAAGAGTAATTACAGACTTCCAGTTTTAAAATAAAATGTTTAATAATATCACTTTCAACCCTGGATTAGTACCACTTACATACAGGTTATTTTTATGTATACTAGTCTGGGAAGCAGGACAATTCATGTTCCTTTGCCTTACATTAAGAACAGTCAACAGCTCATATTCTAGCCGATGGGCTCAGAAACACATACCAGAAAGTTGCTTCCCCCTTATTACAGACCGAAAGGTAGACAAAACTAAGGCTCACACAGTTTAGCATTAAAAGGAGCATAGTGCAAACATAAGCAGCAGAAATTCCAGGTTCTAAGAACCTAGGACTCATGAACAGAATCTCGGGAAGAGGAAATGATGAGTTAAACCTGACAGACAGCTCAGCAAAGCGTGTCATCACATCTACATGTCAGTTGCTCAGTGCTGCTATTCACAGGTGAACAGAGGAACCACCAATACATAACCATTTGGTCACTATACTGTAGGAGAAGCATACCTGGGTCAATGATAGCCAGTGTGCACACTCTGTAGTATTTCCCACATGCTGTGCCCAGTTCAATGTTGTTGCCGCTATAGTGGTGGACGCCAGTCTTGGCAAGCATAGCGTAGTACTCAATCTCTGATTTTCTGAAATTCAAACACTAGTGTTACAGTACTGACACGATTCACTTTAACTATAATACAATGAGAGCAGCTTTAACTTCCACCACTTAAACCTTATGCAGTTTTACATCCCCACCCAGAAAAACATCTGTTCCTTGCCAGACATCCTGTGGCTCAGGAACCCTTATCCAGAAGTATACTGAAGGAATGAAACCACAAACCCACTTCTGGAGTGCAAATTCTTGAGGCTCCTCCTACACGTGCTCATTTCTACAGGAAAGAAGAAGATTCAGAAGTTCCAGACTTCCAAAAGGTTGTAGGAGCTAAGCCAAAGTGCATAAACTATGACCATTATTATCACATCTCCAGTAGCCAGATGCTGAACAGAGATCTGCCTGCAGTTAGCTAGGAAAACCAGTATTTTTTCTTAATAATTTTTAAAAAAAAATCAACTTATATTACCTTCTCTTCTAATGTTCAGCAGGAGATTCTAGTGTTCAATACTATTCCTCAAGTACTTTTGGGATCTCCACTAAAAGACTGCCTACTGCAACAGTCCTGCCATTTGTCAAGCATATGATACTGGTTTTCTGCATTTGCAGTTTCTTAAATCTGTTGAGATCCCTTGATGGCAACAAGGACCCATAAATTCTACAAGAAACATCACAAAGTTAGTAAAGATTCTCAAAAAACCCAATTTCACTGGCCAGGAACCTAAATTTGTAACTTTGACAGCAAATTTTGTGGGCTTCAAATACCTTAAATCAGTGTAAATCACCAGTTTTCCTACCTTCAACAGTATTTCCCATCACATTCCTATGAAAAAACCCCACAGGAATTCAGCCTCTTTATACTTTCAATGACTGCTACCAGTATGAAAAGCTTCCAATATCTTTACTAGTGTGAACTCTGAACTGGAAAGCTAAAAAAGTGCTAGGAAGCATTTCAACATGTCCAGACCTGAAATTGCCATACACCAAACAACTCATCACTTTTACTTCATAGCACTCTGGAATACGCTACCAAAGTACTCCGCATCAGTAACTCACAGGAGCAATTAGCATGAAGTATACCCGGTATCTGTGCAAAGAACCTGTCTTAAAGAGTTTTTTCGTACATCTGCTTACCTCAAAGCAGGGCAGTTGTTGGCTAGGATGACCAACTTGGCTTTGCCCTGCCGAATCATTTTCAGAGTCTGTTTGTATCCTAGTACATATTTACCACTTTTCATAACCAGCTGAAGCCTAGAGTTTATAGACTCTAGGGACTTTTTCTGAAAGAGATATAGAAAAGCATTACTGCGTGTTACTTTATAAGAAAATTAAAAGATTTCAAATACAGGCAATCTGATTCTATAATTCTAATGATCTCTGGATAATTTGCAATGCAGAGTAATAAAATCCAGCCTACCATGTTAAGTATGAGAAAGTCTGTGCGTAAGGAGGTTGCTGATGCTTTACTCCCAGTTCCATAAAAATATCTCCTAGTGACGTAACTTACAATAGGGAAATACATCTTAAAGCACTGTTGCTGATATTTATGTTAACCAGGTGTATTTGACAGGCCTTTATCAAACTTCAACTAGTCAAGCCCAAGTAAATACACCTTCTGGCTTGCAAATCTAAGGTTTGAACTACTCCTCTTCCTTGGGCACACGCTAATAGCCCGATACTGGTTAGCAGAAACAAGCAACGGCATGCAGTGTGAGCTCATGCTCCTAAAGAGCACGGTGCTCATGACAGCAGACAAGTGCATTTGCAAAGACGAACATCTAACAACCACCACCTAACTAGAAAACCACACTTGTCAGAGTCGCTCTAAGAGAAAGGCAAGAACATGGCAGGAAATGCAAAAGCTGCTCTCCATCCACACTAGGAACCCAGCACCAGCTCCTCCTCCGTCCAGCTAACACCGGGATCCCGTGAGTAACCCGGGATACTGCACCGGAGGGATCCGGGAACAAAGTCGCCGGTGGGAGGCGGCCGCAGGGCGCGGCTGGGGCCTGTGCGAGGAGGCCAGCGCCCGAGTTCCGAGGGCCGCGATTGGCACCTCCGGCTGTGCTCAGGCCCCGGCCCCGGTCCCAGCCCATGCCCGGTGCACTCCGCCTCAGAGCGCCGCGAACTGCCGCCACGGCCCGCGCAATGCCCGCCGCCGCCACGTGAGCCCGGCCGGCTCCCACTCACCGTCTTCTTCGCGGCCACCATGTTGCTGCCTCGCGTGGGGTCGGGCGGTACCTGGAACACAAGCGGTACGCGGGAGGAATTATCACCCAGGAGCGGCCGCCGCACCCGCCCGCCCCGGCCCGGCCGAGCCGCACTCACCGGAGACGCGCCGCCAAGATGGCCGGGCAGACGGAAAGGAGCGAGCTCCCGCGGCGCACCGCGCTTCCCCGCGCGGCAGCTCTCGCGAGAGCCGCGCGCAACTGATACGCACCTCCCCCGGCTGCCAGGGCGCCTGCGCTGAGAGGGGGGCGCGGGCGGGGCCGGGAGGAGGGGGCGCCATGGCGGCTGGCAAGCGGGCTAACGCGGGCCTGCCTTTCCCCGTGCTTCACAGAGCGAGTCTGAATGCCCTTTTCCCCGTCACGGCCTTAAGGGAGACTTCAGGCGCTGATTAAGGAAGCCCCTTGTAGGGATTGTCCCAAGTGCACGGAGCTTCCCGTCCACTGTGGGGCTGTCAGTTCTGCACACAGGGTTGATGCTGGAAATGATGGTTTGGGGAAAACAAATCTTACCTAGCATCACAAGCCACTGGAGCGACATACACACATGCTGGTCTGGCTCCGTGTTTCCTTTATGTAAGTGCTGAGTACGCTGGCTTTCTGTAAATCAGCGCTGCCTTAGTTTCACCAGGCCCAGTATTGTCTGCCTGCCCCGATTCTGCACTGCGGTCATAAATAAGCTGTCCCGATGAGATACAGCCTGGATTTCAAACATGAAGTATGGAGCTTGTGAATGGCTCAGGGCTCAGGGCCCAGGGCTGTGTGGTGGCCTTGGCCCATGCCAGAGCAGCTCAGTTGTCTGCTGTGCTGGAGTCACGGTGCAGGAAACCTCTTCCTGCCCCCCGTGGGTGCTGAAGCTTGCTATGAACATGGCTGTGACATGAGGTTCTCAGTTTTGGCCTGTGATACACACATAAATGTGTTGGCTTTCACAAATCATAAGTGTGGTTATGTGGATATAACTGTGCGAGTTCACAATAACAGAAACAAAGCTCGCTAAAGACACAAGATTAGACAGCAAATTAAAAAGGGTCAGAATTCCTGAACAAAACGGATTCATATAGGAAAGGAAATTGTAAAGGTAAAAGAAAAAAAAAAGGGGGGGGGTGTCTTGATACAAGAAAAGCTAGTGCCTGGGAAACATAGAGTTAAAGTACTTTTGAGCTTAACTTAGGTTGTAGAAAGAGAACAATGTTTATGCTGTAAGTCTGTGGAATGTAGTGGCCCCACTGTGAGTAAATTGTTTCACACTAGTCTTCCAAAGTACCTTTAGTTTTAAAGAACAATGTTTGTGTTACAAGTCTGTAGTGAGATAACAGGATTTAGTGACCCCACTAAACATGAATGAGTTATTTAACACCATCCTTCAACTTACCAGTTAGTTTAGAGACAGAGCCTCCCAAACATCTGTTAGCTTGAGATACTCCTTGTCTGCCCATCCTGCAATAAATTTTGCAGCAAAGACACACAGTTTTAAATCTTTGCTAGTTATCAGAAGAATTACAGATATAGCTGGTTTCAACCATTTGTGAGATTACTGGGGCGTCCAGCTGTGCCAAAGGTGAAAAGTACACTGTGAGGAAGACTGCTTACTTCATCTTGAAGACCCCTACTCATATGAGGAAGACTGCTTACTTCATCCTCAAGACCCCTGCCCAGAATCACCAGAGAGCAGTGCGCAGACACCAATTGGAGGATACTTATGATAATAAGTTCCTGGAGCTAGTTATAATATTCCTCACCTATATGTGGGAATTATGAATATATATATATGAATAATGCAATAGTGAAAGTATATAAACCTGTAACAAATGCTAACCAGTGCACCTCTGGCTACGGTCACGCGCCCAGAGCTGTTGCTTTTGCTTTATTGACTTTGTCCCTCAATAAAACCCTGTTATCTCTATTAGAGGAGTGAGCTCCTATTTCACACTCTTCTTTGCTCATAAAACAAGATTTTGAGCACAACGATGGGGTTTCCTCTGTTAAGGTTTATGGTTCAAATCAGCCTCTCCTGTTTGCTGCTGTTATATTAATGGTGGCCTACAATAAGCAACTGGTAGTTTCAGTCAACATCTTAAAGAAATGAAGCCCACCATAACAAACTCTTAATTAGACAACTGGATCCATACATTCAGATAGTCACAACCCTGTATGCCTCAAGATAAAAACGTCATTGTCACTGCAAACAACTCCATATGTTTTGAATGCACAAAGCAAACTACTGCATGCCTCAAGGCACCAAAATTAAAGGCTTAGTAAATTGCCCTAGATCCACTGCTGCTTTCTTGCTATGGACAGCAAGAGTTCTTCAGCTTGGAACATAGATGACAGGCAAGCACTGTGGCATTAACAAATAGTTTGGGAGCCTGGGGACATTTTCACACAGCATTGCAATGTCCTCACAACAGTTCAAGCTAAGTTGCTGTGTCTTGGCTCAAGGTTGCTAAATTAAGAATTCTCACAGATACTTAAGTACTCTTAAGAAGGGGGCTAGAGTCACAGCAGCCAAAGTCAGAACAGAAGTAGATGGATTCGATCTCCATGGAAGTGTACAACAAAGAATACCTACTTTAACAATTATGAGAAATAAGGACCCAGAAAACTGTTCACTAGGTTTGAATCCATTTAAATCAACTGCAGTTCTCCTGTAATGCATAAACAGTTAATCACAAAAGAGGCAGTAGGGAAAAATTATTTTGATTCATTCCCAGAAATCCTAAATTTCCCACCCCTCTGATGCTCTCTGAACAGTTAAGTGTTTGCCTACCACACACAACTTACATACAAATCAAGAAACAGGTAGAGAAAGGTCAAAGTCATAGAATCATAGAATGGGTTGGAAAGGACCATAAGCACCATCCAGTTCCAACCTCCCAGCCATGGGCAGGGACACCTTCCACCAGATCGGGTTCCTTCAAACCCCATCCAACCCAGCCTTGAGCACTGCCAGGGATGGGGCAGCCACAGCGTCTCTGGGTAACCTGTGTCAGTGCCTCAGCACCCTCACAGGGAAGAATTTCTTCCTGATATCTAATCTAAATCTACCCTCTTTCATCTTAAAGCCGTTCCCCCTTGTCTTGTGCCTACATGCCTTTGTCAAAAGTCCCCCTCCACCTTTCTTGTCACCCCTTTAGGCGCTGGAAGCTGCTCTTAAGATCTCCCCAGACACATCTCCAGGCTGAACAAGCCCAGCTCTCTCAGCCTGTCTCCATAGCAGAGGTGCAGTAGCCCTCTGAGCATCTTCATGGCTCTCCCCTAGACTTGCTCCAACATGTCCACATCCCTTCTCCGAGCTACAGGCCATAAAACAGCGTTTGGATCAGGTTTTATTTTATAAAGGCTCAAATATCAACCTTCTGCTTTACTTTTCATCTAAATATTGCTGGCTAGAGAGTCAGCTGATGGACTGCAAAACTGACAGCCTCATTACCAGTGCTTATAAATTGCTTTTGCTCAGATGGAGTTAACGTAGGTCCAGCTGACTCCCAGGAACTGGCATTTTTAATGATTCTATTTCTCCAGCATTTCATCACTGACCACTATAAAAACCCAAACTGTTCCTTGCTCTGTCAAGCTGTTTGTGGCTCAAGTTACTTGTTTTCTAGGGATCTGCAGTGTGTCAAGCCATCAGACCAAGCAAACTCAATTAACAACTGACCTGAGGATAGCCACTCCAATATTTCTAGGTTCTTATGTACTATAGATTTTAGCATAAAATGTCAAAATTCTGAGGGGTAGCAGAGAGATGCATCCCCAGGAGCAGGATATATGTGTGAAACATTTTAAAAATGGAAAATGCCAACTGTAAAAGTTTGGTGCTTAGATGGCGTACCCTCGTCTTGTACTCTGCTGACTACCATTGTCTTTCTTCAGGTCTTCCTTTCCTATTCTGTATCCTAGGTCAAGCAGAACAACTTCCCCTTCTAAACCGTATTTCATGTGCACAAGATGGGAAATTCCTCACACCTCAGCACTATTTGGCAAAGGAAGGGAAGCACCGAGCTCTTCTTCAGACTGCACAAAGACACATGCCATGGGCTGAGGCAGGTGGGAGCACAGTGCCCAACCCAGCTGCATTCAGAACTGCAGCTCCCCCCGTCCAGGGGCTGTGTCTGGGGATGTCCAGTGGTTATGAAGCTGCCTTACAGTCAAGTTGATTTTAGCTTTAGAAGAAAAGCACTTAAAGAAAATAGATGTCAAAGGAATAAAAATCACTTAGAGAAGAAGGGTTTGAAAGATAAATAATCCATACAACATGTCCAGTAGATCTAAAACTTTACAAGCCTTTCACAGTGAGTCTTGTCTCTCCAGGTGCTCAAGCAGGTGGGCAGGTCTTCTGACCTACTGTCACATTCAGGGGGTTTCTTCTGTTCTTCACAATCTACTTCCTGCTGATACGAGCTATACACTTTTTCTACCCTTCCTGTTCTCCCTAATATATATCATAAACACGCAACCAAGACCAGGTTTGGACACAGATATGGACACAGCAGTAACCCAGCATGTGCCAATGCACCCAGGGCCAAGAAACCAGGACAGAAACTCCCACCTGGCACAAACTGGGAAGAGTGGAAGGCGTACACTACTGCAACAGCATCTCAGAGAAAAGGAGTCCAGCACCACATGGAGATACGACAGCATCTCCCATTCCACATGCACTCCCAGCAAACACCTTCTGGGTTCCCTCAACCTAGGATATGCTCCTTGTTTGGCTTCAGATTTTTAGTGTGAGCTCATGCAAGCCCTTGGTTTTCTTTGTGCCTCTCAAACATAAATAATCCCCCTTCCTCCTACAAGCACTGTAGATGGGAAAGGAAACATTACCAAAGGGCCATTAAGGTTGTCTAGACATAAAAAGAATAAACGGCTCTTTGCATAAGTTTTTACCTTGTGGAATAAGAGGGGCGAGTCACAAGCAGAAAGACTGCTCTCACCATGTCCCTTCTTTTGCCACCTACTACAGCATTGCACAGAACTCCTATCTAACTGCCAAAGATGAACTCAGCTCAGCCACAGCCTCATCCTCTCCCTCACAGCTGCCTCCACAGACTGCAACAGCTTAAAAACAAAAGGCAAACCAAACCATTTAAATCTAGTAACACATAACCCTGCCACGCACTTCCAGGCAATGCAGAAACTCATGTCTGCCCAGTCAACCACATGCGCGGCTTTGGTGCTCTCCAGCTGACCCAACTTGACAGGCTTCACGGGGGGCTCCTCCAATTTACATAAGGTTAAATAAAATATAAGTTAGGGAGAAAAAATCCCTTTTGCCATAAAATCAATTTATTCCATGTCTGAATTTTTTTGAAAGATGGTCTTTCCAAGATCCAAGAAAGAGAGAAAGTAGTGGAGGATGAAGGTTGCAGGATGATGGAATATCAAACATCAGAAACTGAACCGGACCCATATGTTCAGAAGCAGGTCTCTAGAACAGATACCACAAAGTGCGCCCTCCAGTATGGCTCTGCACTAGAGCAAGGACTTTCATGCACATGCTGTTACACACGGAGCGTTAAACTCCTCACTGTTTCACAGCCCAGGCCTGCTTATTTTTTGTGCACAATTATTACAGCCTCTCCAGTCACAGAGGCTTAGTGCACACCAGGGAGAGTTTCAGTCTCTGGTCACTGCTTTCTCACCTGCCTTATTTACCAACATACCTGATTGGCATATCCTACCCCAAGCCTCTTCCTACAGCAGCAAAGGTAACAAGACTGGAAACACAGCTGTGACTCTAGTTCAGACCTGCATCAGCTACGAACAGAACTGTGCCTGAGGAACAACCTCCTCCATAGCCTCAAAGTTCATGGCAACAGCCAGTGTCATAAACAGACAGCACCTTTAGCAGTCTCTAGACATCCTTCCAGACAAACTAGCCATGCCTTGCCCCCTCTTCCAGAATAGAACTACTGTCAAGAGCCCTCCAGGGACCCAAGCTGATGGCATTACATCAGCCACCCTACCTACGATATTAAATGTACAAAGATTCCTGAAGAGAGACATCAGTGCCATCTTCCACCATGGTGCACAATGTGATGTCTGGTGTGCAGGGACATACCTCAGAGTTTGCAAAACACTGCCTCTCTTAAACACATTACAAAGCACTGGCATCCTTAGCCAGAACTGACTGATACAGAGCTAAAGCTCTGTCAAGCCATTCATCCCAGTACTTATGACCCTGGACCAGGCAAATAGCCTTAGATGCTAGGTTCTCACTACTGCTAGCAGTCGTACAGAGCTCACCAAGCCAGCCTACTGCATTCCTGAGTGCAGAAAATATGCCACTCTTCTCGTGTCTTCTCTCAAGACACCACAAAGATCCTTACCAAGGAAATTACTAAAGTAAGAACATAAAGCTGCTGATGCAATACCCATCATAATCCTGTTTCTTACGCACTCTTCCTCTGAGTGCTGTCACATACCTCTTTAATCCAGCTTGCCAAAGCCAACCTTAGAACTATTCCCCTAACACAGCTCCTGTCAAGCCTCATGGGATAACTGGACTCATCAAATAGATCAGACATGGCAACCATTCAATACCATGATTTTCAAGCAAGAGTTAGTGGGACAGCGATATATCAGACCTGATGCAAACTCATCAGGTCTGCCCTCAAGAAGCAACCTTCCAATGGAGTTCTTGAAATACACTCTTTGATTCAATTCAAAGGAAGCTAACAACACTAAAGCAAAGAAACAGCATTACAGGGGGAGAACTACCAGAATTAAACATCCAGGGGAAGTGACAGTTCTTGTAACACCGCCTATAAAAGAGTTTGGGGGTTTCATCATTTAATGAAATTCTCAAAACAGGTAGATCTGTAATAGTGAGACACAGAGACCTTCTGTATAGATGAGGTTCAGCTCCCACCAATTCAAGTGCTTTTGATGGGGCTTGGCTTGGAAATTGAGTATGCTGTGAAATGATCTCAACGACCTTAGCCAAGCTGGGCAAGTTCTCTTCTAAACTCTACCTTGTCCCACACCAGCTTTGACTTGCATCAGACAGACACACATATAAACACTGGTAAGTGGAATAAGTTAGTTCAGTCATTAAAAACAGGGCCTACATGTACAGTGGGGATAAACTGTATAAAGCTTTATAGAGGCTTTGAAGGTTTGTCTTGCTTAACACTGCCAGCGTAGAGTCCCATGGCTGGACCGTACACTCCTTAAAAATGCCAGAAAAGTGGCACTTACAAAGATGTTGCTGAAATAGCAAACAGACTGATCAGGAACTCCCCGTTACTTTATCCTCAGAGGACATGTCCTTGTACTAACTCATCTCAGGCAAAGAGAACTGAAATTTTCTTTGGACCCTCACCTGACAAGTTATTTCTTTGCTCACCCACGAAGCAAGACAACACTAAGTTCTGGGAATGAAGGGGCAGATCTGGAGTATTAAGAACAACTCTCCCAAAATTAAAAGTCAGATCACACGGTCTGGGACCCATTCCAGTTTAATCAGTTGTCACTAGTGGACGAGCTTTCCTCAGAAATGAACCCGCTTTGTGTTTAGCTTGAGAGTCAACCCATGAGACTTCCTGGCACAAGGGACTGTCTCATGCAAAGTGAAGAGTAGGAGATATGACCTCTATAAGGGTAAAGAAAGAAGGGGCTTTTCATCTTACCCAGACCCTGGTTCTGCTGCTCCCACTCGATGGTGTCAGGAACCTGGTAGGACACTCCAGCTAGCTGGGCCACAGGGTTTTCCAGGCCAGCTATGGGCTCCTGGGAGGTCTCTCCTGGAAGTGTGAAACCTGGCAGCTCCATGTCACCCTCCATGCTTTCATCCATCAAATCTATGTCTTTGTCCTCCTCATCTTCCTCTTCCTCCTCTTCTTCTTCTTCCTCCTCCTCTTCATCCTCTTCCTCACCCTCTGGCCAGGGAGACACAAAAGCAACATCAGGAAAGACCCAACAAGACAGAAGGTTCATACATCTCTACAGGTGAGCACCACTTCCAAAGGCAGGACAAATGAATAAACTTGTGCCTGTTTTCTAACAGAAAAGGCTGTCAAATGCATTAGTGGGACATAATGCTATTTTGCTTCCTAATAGCAGAATATAAAAAAGCATGTGCATGTATACAAATACCTGAGTATACGTTAACTATAGTGCTTTCTGCTCAACTAATTACATCTAAAGTGAGAACTGTTTCCCTGATTTCCAATCTCGGAGGCAGCAATAAATTGGTTCTGTTTTTAACTTTCATTAAGCCTTTCACAACTCTGCAAGGGTGCTGCTTTCCAGCCCAATTAAAGGGATATGGTCCCTCCTCCAGAAAAAGTCTCTCACTTTGATACATACTGACAGATTGGCTCATGAGTGCAGAACAGTGGTGACGGTAGTGATCCTCAGCAGGTTCATACCAGCACTCCCATCACAACAGATTAACACAAGACAAAGGCCTGACCAAGGAGGACTTAATTCAGTATTGAAGAGAGCACAGCCTATACCTCATGTGAGAGCAGATAAATGTGACAGCAAGGAAATCCCTGTGGATTCTCCACTAGAGCAGATGCCAGTCTATTCCAAAGCTGACCATACAGTTAACGCATGCAAAGAGAAATATTTAAAAGCCATATTCCATTGCTAGAAGCTAAAACTGCAATACAAGAATGACCGTGCTGGATGCTGAAGAAAGACTACAGCAAGGCACGTACACAGAGCCAGTCTTCTGACAGTCTTTGTTCCCAGTTTCTGATTATCAAAGACTTCCTGAGCCAGAATTTGCATTCAAGCTATTTAATAGCTACTAATGGAGCTACCCACCATGAAAAGATAGTATCTGGAATAAGCACATGCTTTAAATTTCTCACGGTTATTTTTTCAAAGCTGAAAAAAACCCCATAATATTTATGCATTTTATCTAATTTACATGAAGCTCTATTCAGCCCTGTAGAAAAACTCCCTCCTGATGTATGCTCACAATGGGAAAGTCCATCACCTTGCATCTGAACAGCTCCTTTAGCCAGGGGTCTAAGACCATGTTAAAAACTAACAATCCAGTCAAATCAACATTTGTTTTCTAGATACCCCTTTATGTTGGATTCATACCTCATATAGGTTGCAGACACTGCAGTAAGATGGAGCAGCTGAGTAGGATACCTGAGGGGTTACACATATTACATGCTGAAAGTAAAGCAGGTGATACTTCACTCTTCTCCTTTCCATTGCAGGATGCAATGGAACTCTGACACAGACATTCCACAAAATACCTGAGAAACAAACTGGTGAACTGTGAAGAAGCTATTTAGTTGGTGGCTATCCAACCTGCATTAGATAGGAGAAGCTGGCCTCCTTCCTTTGGCCTCTAATTCATAGACCGGAATACCTAGAGAAATCAATGCAAGTCATAAAACCACGGCATTCACTGCGCTGTTAACATGGCATCCCTTTTCTTTCTAATTCAAGGATTTTCTCTGAAACACTGCATGACTTTTCCAGCTCACCAGACAAGACAATTCTGCTTGCCACCTTTCCATTCCAACAATGCATTTCATACAAATGAGCTGCTATTTGAATTTAGCTGCATCATTCTGATATAGCATAGCTTTCAGTACCTGGAAAGGAATGATCACTCCTGAAAACAATTATACCACACAGATAATCTAATGGGTCTTACAGGGATGTTGTTAGCCCCTTAAATTCCCATTGTATTTTATAGGCAGTTTCTGTCTCACAATGTACCCATTATTTCAAATCAACATAAGAGTTTTCTCTATCAAACTGCACGTTTTCATACAAAATACACAGCTTCTGTAAACCTGAGAATGGCACTTGGAGAGTTCTTAGAGGAAACCTACAAAGAAATAAAAAACTAATGTAGGTCTTTTGCCTCTGCTGAGAGCAACACAGCTGTAAACATTTCCAAACCTTACTAGCAAAGACATTAAACAGCTAGCACACCAGACAAGAGGAACACGAAACAGAGGTTTTCCCTAGATGAACTGGGTGAAAAAGCAGCCAAGAGAAAACAGGGATTTGATTTTTATCTGTGAAAAACTAGCTTGGGACAAGATTTTTAGAAGCTTCTTGAATTTTTAACAAACTGAATCAAAAGACACCTGCCAGGATTTAGCTTTGAAGCAGCAGATAGCTGTCTCTGTAGCTCCAAAGCCTAGCAGGCAGCCAAGCTGAACACCCAAATTGAAAGTGCCAAGACTACTTATCACATCTGATCGTCACCAAGCTACATCAATCACCATGCAGCCACAGCATCAAGATGTAGTCCTTGAAGCACAACCACTGCGAGGGGAAAAGGCTCTTGTTTCCTCCTCCTCTCTAGTCTCATTCCTACTTCTGAAAACAGGTTTTTTTAAAACCCCATCCCAAAATGCAGCAGCTTGCCTTGCTGCAAGGTGCGGTGCAGAGCACCACTTGGTGGTCACAAGGAGGAAGCTACACTTCTAAAAGAAAATCGTAAACTTCACAAATGTTGAATTTCAGAAGCAGAGGCACAACAGGAGCCCAGCAGCCATGGATTGGTGGTACATAATACTTGGTAGTCTCACTAGATGGAAAATGGAAGCAAGCATCACATAGATGAACCTCAAGCTGGAGGTTTTTGCTTCATGAGAGCCTTTTACAATAATCACTGTTTCCCTCCAAACCTGGCATTTTGGGGCCTTTCAGAAGCCTCCTCTGCAGCTAAGGAAAGAAACAGAAGATGCTGAAAGCAGCAAGGATTGAAAGTGCAAAGACCATCAGATTCAGAAAGCATTCATATTTTCATGTGCATTTTCAGCCCATTGTGAACAATTTTGTGTATTGTCAAATCATAGTCATTGAGGTTGGAAAAGAACTTTAAGATCATTGAGTCCAACCATTAACCTAGCCCTGCCAAATTCACCACTAAACCATGCCCCTAAGTACCACATCTGCACCTCTTTTAAACACCTCCAGGGAGTCCACCACTTCCTGGGCAGCCTGTTCCAATGCTTGAAAATCCCTTCCATGAAGACATTTTTCCTAACATCCAGTCTAAACCTCCCAGGCACAACTTGAAGCTATTTCCCTTGTCCTATTGCTTGTTACTTGGGAGAAGAGATCAATTCCCACCTCACTACACGTAGAGAGCAATAAGGTCTGCTCAAGCCTGCTTTTCTCCAAGTTAAACAACTGCAGTGCCCTCAAACTGTATGTACTCTCGAGTTTTGGCTAAGGTTCATCGTACAAGGAAAGAAAAAAACATGATGAAATGCCAGTGCTTTATGATCACCAGTCTCCAACACACACAAAAAAAAACAAGTATAGCATTTTCTTGGCCACAGAATCTATCCAAATCAGGCATTCAACCAGACCCCAGCTGCACAAACACTTCTGAATGTCTGAAAGTATTCAAAAGTGCCCCTTGCTTGCTGAAGCAGACAGGTACACAGGTCATACAGCAGTTTCTGCTGTAAGCCACCCTTGCTCTATAGCTCTTCATATGTTACACGTAAGCCGATTTTACTATTCTGTTTGTATGCACCAAACCCCAGCTCGTGCTTGTGAAGTGCCATGTAAACCTATCAAGAAGAGATGGTATCCTGCCTCCTCTCCCGATGACACCAGGAGACTTCAGCACTGAATTCTGAACATCTGTATGGACTGTATTTTCTACTGCAGTTAGAGTAATAAAAGAGTAGTCAAGGGCAGTTAAAGTCTCAGCTCCAAGAGAGAAGAAATCCAAAATCTGACACTCTTTGGCAGACTAAACAATTACTGTTTTCTGTAAAGTAGGCTCTGCTTTGCCTTCATTGATACAGGAAAGCAAAAAAACCCAGGAAACTTAACACTTCCCTGCAGTCACAACCACCTAACCTAAGAAAGATGCAAGCATCAGGAATCTGCAGGAAAATGAGACTCCCAGTTGACACATCAAAGATTTTAGTTTTGAAGGGCTTGACAACAGGCATTCAAATTTTAATGCTGTAAGAGAGCATCACAAAAAAAAAGAAAAAAAAAAAAAAGGTCTGAGACAAAGTAACAAAGTTTCAGTGGAAGTTTTTGGTGTTCCCAGCTTTATAAATAGTCACCAGAAAGAGCTATGGTTGAGCTTTATCATAGGACTGTACTGATCCATTAGCAACACTGGTGCTATCTGTAGGACGGGTTTTGCTATTTCAGGGTGACAACAGCTCACTAAGCTTGCTTCAAAAAAAGGGGGTTCACTACAGAACTGTACATATCCATGCTGACTTTTGCGGCTGAGCAGAAAGAAGTGAGACCACCTCACACCTCCTTTGTGAGGCATTACACTGAACCACCAGAAACCCACAACCAGCAGTGTCTGAAGTAACTGGGCAACAACCAGCATCCCACAGGTAAAAGCCTCAGCCCACAATGGCAGCAGGGTACTGGCAAATCAACTGCAAAGAGGGATGGTGCTCACAGCACTATGAGCACAAGGCAGCAGTTGTAAATCCATGCTGTGGACAAGCAGAACCAACAACAGTAGGCACAGCTCTTGGTGCAAACATCACTGTCAAGAACATGCTACAAGTGGGCTGTGAGAGCAGTGAGGAAAGGATGATTTGGTATCGTAGTTTATAACAAGCTAGAACTGAAGCTGCTGTTGTCATAACCAGCAGCTGACACTAATTGGTTTCCAGTCGTGCGCCCACTCTTTGCCTGACTTCAGGGAGATGCACTATGCCAAGACCTCTCCCATACAAACACTGGGCAAAAATTCCTGTGAGCTGAGCAATGGCTTCAGAGAGCACAGATCTAGCACCTACCTGCATAACGTGCCCATGAAGGAAAGGAGAGAGCTATGACTCCCATCTGCACTGTCACACGCACTAAGACACACACCATTAAGCAAAATTCTACTTTTCAGTATTTTTCTTTTCCTCCTGTGTGTACTGGAAGCACTCACAGGGAAACAGGGCAGCAGAGGGAGACTGAAGTGTCTCATCCACCACACACCCCATAGCTTAGCTTCTACCCCTATCTACTTCACACCCATACACCAGCAACAGGCTTTGGTCACCTATGTGTGCATATAGCATAGGAAGCAAAGGAATGTAAATAATGACAGAATTAGGGATGGGGGTCTGTGACTATATTCTTTTGCCAGAACAGGAGGAAGAAGCATTAGGAAGTCTCTGCCAAATGCTTTCTTCCAGTGAGGTTCATTTTCTGCCTTGCTTTTACTATCACATCTGACTGTAAAGGCAGGAAGGCCTTTCTATGACAACTCTCGTTTATTATTAATCCGTTACTTTCCCATGATCACTGATAATGTCACAATCTGACATCTCCAAAATGCTACCAAAAACAATTGCTCATGACAGCTTGGAAAGAGACAGCTGGTAGAAATGCAGATGGGCTTTCATCATGCACAGACAGCCTTATGGGCAGAGCACTGTACTGTAGAGGGTCAAGATACGCAAGTGGGTGCAGAAGGTATGCAAAATCATCAGGGTAAAACTTCCATACTGATGAATTTAGGTTTGCGGTGAACATGGCCGGGCTCAGCTATCTGGGGTATTTCCTGACCGTATAGCATGAATGTCATCTTAAATGCTTTGCTCTGGAAGGGGAACCAAATTAAGGATGGCCTCTCACTGGAAGCATCAGCTTCTGGCCTATTGCACAAAGCCAAGGAAAAGGACTATTGAGAAGAATGCATTCATTGGGTGGGATCCTACCACACAAAACAAGATAGTTTAACCCAACCCACATGTTTCGAGAGGAGAGCAAATCACTTGTCCAAAGCTTTTCTGTAGCAGAAGGAAATCCTTGCTGCATCTAAGAAGGAACACATGCCTGGCAGCAGCACGGAGCTGACACTTCCTTAGGAGCCTCCACTTGCCAAAGCCCCAGCAGAGGGCTCTTTGCCCTTGCAAAGACAGTGCAAGGATTCAGATTCTGATTCTAAACTATTTCCCCCCAAATCTGAGTCACAGTCCTGGCTCATTGTTCATCACTTGTCACAGGGGATCCAAGGCACTAAAGAGCTTTTGGGAGGAAGAGGGGAAAAAAAAAAAAGGGGGGGGGGGGGGGGTGGAAAAGACAACAGATATTCCAGCAGAGACTACAGGTCTGCTTCTGTATCAAAATCACAAACAGCCATTCTAAGAGCTGCACTGCATTTCCAGCAGCATTCACCACAAAACTGCTTTCTCGCTGAGCCAGGCTAGTGAGTTGGTTTAGCAATACAAGGCTATTCTAAAGTGAAAAAACAATTCTGCAGAAATGGACTATAACAAGTTTGCCCCCCTAGTTTGCTGCAGAACAGCTCTTCTAACCCGAGGTATGAAGCTGTGGAACCAGCCAGTATAAAATTCAATACAAGAAAGAGGCAATTTATCAAGTGAGGGCATTCATATCAGTCTGGACTTGATAACCATGACCTGTAATTGGACAGGACAGAAGAAGACAGATGAAGGCAGATGCAACAAAATGCCTTCACATGGAAATACTCTGTGGGCATGGTACTTTTTTCCCCTTCACAAAAAAGTAAGCCCCCAGAGAGACATTAATTCCACTTTCTCTTGCAAAAAAGCTGTTTGATAGCGTCTCTTCAGAAGTACCCAATTCAACCACATCACCTGAGAAAGCAACAACCAACAGCCCAAGAGTTAAGAAAACATTTGAATTTAAGCTATATTTTCAAGACAAACCCAGAACAAATCCATCACAAATAGCTTAAATTATTGGTGGATCTGTTATTATGGGCAACAGCCTCTACAGTATCAAGGTTTCAGCTTAAGTCTTATCAGGTGCCACAAGAGAACATGACTGCAAGCCCACCCATCTCAAATTTAGTCAGAGCTCATGCTTCTTTCCAAGTCCTAGATCCCTCTCCTGCAGCCTTCACTGTCCTTTGTAAAAGACAGTGCTTCCACCCAGAGCATCTTCATGAAGGGGTTTGAAATGACACCGCTGGACTGTCCTTGCGCCCATGTGGCCTCAAGATTTGATGTCAGCCAACAAGAGGGACAGCATCCCACCTGCACAGGGCAGGAAGCAGAAATTAATGAGCTAAACCAGTTCGCAAGGTAGTTTGCCCTGGTCCCAGCACAAAGCTCCCTGGAGAAGCCCTATGAGCAACATTATCTCACACACACCGAGAGACCCCACCATCAGCAGCTCTGGAAGAAAATGCTCCTTGCAGAGCATTCAGAAGAAACTGCACCATACCTGCTTATCTAAATCCACCTCCCTGGAGCCGTGAGGGTGAACTGCTTAATCGCCAGATTCAAACAAACAAAAGCTATTAAAAACTTTCACCCACACAGTGCAATTACCTTTCAAAAGCACATGTAGGGGGTTTCTGTTGTTTTTGTTTAAGCTTGAAGATAAGCCTGGGCAAGCTACAACACTAATGAGATACTTAAGTGGACTCTAGTTTTTTGACTAAATGAGAAGTCAGATGTAGCTAAAAAAATCAAGCATAGCCTGGGCAGAACAGGAAACAAGGTGGGTCAGACTAAGAAACATCATTTAACCTGCTGATGCCAGGGTATCACAAACAACAAGGTTACGTAGAGAAGCTTCATTCCCCTCCCAAAACTAAGAACAGCTGCGACAACCCACCTCCACACAGAGAATACACGGCCAGGCACATGCCACTTACAACACATCTAGGAAAGAATGCAATGGTGCTTTAAATCATTCCTAGATGTTTTTACAGGAGTTACTGTTGAAGACCATAAAGCACAGCAGATATGGTATTTGAGAGATAGAACTCCAGAGTGCATCATCTGGCATAGCCAGCCACTTGAGAGATCGTATAGTTTGAGTTATGCTAGAGCCGCCCACGAATCCATGGCAGAGCAGAGCGGTCAGACCACATTCTGCATCCCTTTGCAGGGAAGCACTGACAAGGCCAAGTTCAGCACACTGGCAACATGAAGCAGGAGTTTCCTCACTTCTCTCTGTAGTGAGCTTTTAATTAGCCTAACACCCGCTTAGCTGCTCACCCGCAAGCTCCCAATTCATTATGGGCTTGATCACACTTGCACACTCCTACCTCCATCAACTCTCAGATGGCCTTCATGAAACAGAAGTCACCACTAGATCTAACAGCAGTGATGTCTTTGGTCAAACACTTCCAGGGGAAAAAAAGCTTGGGTTTGATGCAAAATTTTTGCCCCTCTTTTTTTTTTTCTGTTATTGTTGGTTTTGTTACTCTTTTCTGCTACAAAGGAGGAGAATGAGGGATGAAGTACCACTTACTGTGAAGAACATGGAGGTCAACCTGCACCAGAGAGACAGCACTTCCCATTTCAGTGGTAGCAATAAATGAGAAGCAAGACAACTGTGTGTACCAAGAACACACTGCACCAAGTACGATTTATTTCGCATGTGCTTTAAGTCTTCCACCCTTGCCTATTTAGCTGATATCCAAACAGCTGGTCAGGAATTACAGTATAAGGCTAGCTAACTGTGCTAGATTAAGTGCCTGTCTTATTTACACCCCTGCAATCTCATTTTAATTTTAAATGGTGTTGAAGAGATTTAATGAGGCAGAGGTCAATCCATACAGCTCTGGGTCCAAACAGCAATCGCAGTCAGAACCTTGATTTCCAGCAAAAAATACACTTTAAATCCAGCATAAAGAAAGCTCCTTGTACTGTGACACAGCTCAGCAGAAAAACATAAGGAGAATTTGAAGGGTCTTTTATAAAAGTTATGTAAATGGCTACTGGTTCTGAAATATTTTCTGAAAAAAGGCCAACCACTGCCTTCACTTCTAAAACGTGACACGCAGCTTAGATGACTATATACAAGAAGAACAAGATGCAGAAGGAAGGCAGAGAATAGAGAAGAGGTCTGAGAATTCTTCTTATGGAAATCTGTTAAGCTCTGGTTTTCTTAGGAGGGTAAACATTAGTACACAGGTCAGAAAAAGCAATAGGAACCGTTTAAACTCAAAGAGAAATGAATATTATTAAAATATCATTAATTGCTAAGTTCGGAAAGTCTGAAGCTTTATACTGGCACTGCTCTGCAACACCCTTTGACACAGCAGATGAAGCAAATACAGTGAAATCCATGGCCAAGGTTCAGAGGGGAGATGCCCCATGACTGCAGGACACTGGCTTCGCTGGTCCCAACAGTGTCAGGCTTGTTTTGGCATAATTGAAGGGTTTC
>JBCJKH010025324.1:0-10562 GCA_039877255.1 Loriculus beryllinus | reverse complement strand
CGCTCATATGACCACTAGACAATTGAGTGGAATAACATCTTCTTTTTCCATGTAACTTCTTCAAGACCATACATGCACTTTACAGGATTAACTGATGGGAAAGAGGACATGAATTCCACTTTTTACAACAGTTTTAATTCACCACATGTGGATTATATAGCTCTCTCTGAAATTCATTCTTAAAAGAAAAAAAAGATCTATTTGCAGTTTGTGTACTGGAATACTTAAATGAAGGTATTTCAAGATTATACGTTCTTGAATCAGGAAATAGACAGAAACATTTTAGTTATAAAAAAACCCCTGTTGTAGTAGTAACAAGTTGGGAATGTGTGGATATGCAGACATGCATGCAAATATATATCTATACATATATATATATATAAAAGAATATATGCACACCCACAGACAGCTAGATAGATTTGCACACTACTATTTTGCATATAAGATATATATTTAGCTTTTCTGATCATAAGCAAAAAGACTTCTTTAGCCATACAAGAACAAAAGGGTATAAGAAGATTGATTCCAGTGGATCTTTCTGAGTGATTCATTGACTAAAGGCTACGGGGATCACAATAGTAGCTGAATAAACAAGTTCTTTGTAGAAACTGTAAAATTATTCTAGAACTATGTACTTTACTTAGAAAGTTACCTCATGTTGCCATAAATTTATATTTGTTCCCTTACAATCTTTTGCAAACTATGCCCATATTAATTATGATGATTATATTTTGTGTAGCTTAAGGTTAAAGTTGCTAAGTTGTGCCCAAGGGACTTCGTTCCAGTAATGCCTATCACAACATTGCTTGGAGAGCTTATGCTGAAGCAGCCTTAGAAGGTGACCTCCAAATCTTTTATGAGTTACTGCTTTCTAAGACAACAGTTCTTCTCTGGTAGTATAACCTGTGGTTCTTTCTTGCAGAGTGCGTTAATCAGTACCTATATTTTGCTGGATTCTGACAATTTCTCCTTTTTTTTTTTTTTTACTATCCCATCAATCTTTGTGTCATATGCAAATTTAATCAGCTAAGATTTTATTTCATCATCTAGATTGCTTGTAAGAATGTATTGAATACTGTTAGACCAGGAACCTCTCTCAGGGGACCTTGCTTGGAACAGCCCTGCTCATTGATATCTGCCAATAAGCCTGTTTTTAATTCACCTAATGTGTGCCCTCTTGATTAAAAATCTTGCATTATAGGAAATTAAAAATGTCATGTGACACAACTGCAAAAGCCTTAGAGAGTTCTAAAGATGCTATGTCAACACAGTTGCTAGTTTCGGTTACCAAAATATACTTGAGTCTCCTCAGTAGTCATATTTTTTTTTTTTTTTTTGGTTTATATTCTTCAGTGAAAGAGCCCTGAAAAGGCGTATTATTTTATAAGATCAAGGTGAAATTTCTTCTGTTTCCTCAGTCACTTTTTAGAGTACCAACAACATTTTTCACTGCTCTTGTCTGTTTCCTGTGAGCTGGGAGAGCCTGATTACAACCACTGACAACTCAAATGTTTCTTTTTAAAACCCAAAATATTGTACACACAATACACACACAATTACGTGTGTACACGGTATGAGCAACAGTCTGTATCTGTAACTGTTATTTTCTTCAGATCATTTTCAGTTTTACAGTGTTTAAAGAAGACAGACATTAATATCCTATGTGTCAAAACGATGTCCTTACTTGGAATATACCCATTCATTACAGTGGAACGCTGGGTGCAAATACAGAAATCATTTTAGCTCTCTGACTGTAGTTCTGCCATATTGTGACAACATTTATGACAATCAGCCTGTTCTTTTCTCCACTGGTCTGGAGTATTTCTGAGTAATTTCTTCCGTACCAAAGAAAGAATGTGAACTCGAACATGTAAGGCAATTTGTCCTGTTTTATCTTAGGAGAAAACTGGCCTTTGACATGCCAATGCATTACGTTTAGCATTTAACTTACTTGTAGGTTCTGCAGTATTATGAGCAGTGAAGTCTATGGTCAAAAGTGTCCTTACATTTTGACCTTTGCTTAAGTTTTACTTCTCTTCTAAATGAAGATGCAGTTACAGCTGTTTACCTTCACCAATCCTTTGAATGCTGCTTTGAAGCATGAAATGAAGATACGCTCTTATTGAAAGCTCATAAAGGACTTAAAATCTTTGTAAATTTTAATAAAATGCATATTTTAATTAGGTTAAAGGGAAACCTGCTAAATATATTTATTCTTGAACTGCTGACTCTCCAAATCAAATTCAGAGAAGTAGGGAATTGAAAATTTTTACAAGTTAAAAATTCTTAGGGGTTTTTATCTTTAAAACATAGACTTTTTGTAAATGTTCACTGGACAAACTGATCAGATATAGTTCCCATCAAGATGTAAAATCTGTACAACTAATTAAGTCTAAAAGTATGATGTATTAATAGAAAAAAAATCTCAGAACAATACCAAAGGTAAGTAATATTTAAAGAGAAAGACAGAGACTAGAGAAATCAAAGATTCTTGACAGAGCAAGTATAGAGAAAGTGTACAAAGTAGAAGGAAAGTGCTAAATGATGCAAATGTAGTGTCATCAGTAGTCACACATCAGAAATTCTGGGATAATTATCAGAGACTCCAGATTTCATGAGCTATGCAGAGTGCTGTAACTGCCCTGGAAAGAACTTAAAAGTAATACAGGATCAAGTTGCTACTCCTACCTAGGCTGTTAAGAGGTCTAGTTACTACTCTGGTTTTTATTAGCATCAGTTAGGGTCAGTATTAATGAAGATGTGCAATGTTGTCACTGCAGCTATTTATTGCAGGTTATGAACATAAGATTAATCATGACCTTTGAAGAGGCGTCATTCCGAACAGCTGTGGTGCCATGTACGACACGGTACCACAGCTTTTTTTTTTTCAGCATACTTTTTAACTTCCTGTCATACACACTTGAAGCTGCTAGTGAAGGTGTTAATAGTTACAAATACTGCTGTTGGCCTTTGTTATGAGATCAAGTCCATGAAAATCACTGCAGCAAATGCTGTCAAGATTCAAGACACCAAGATTCTGAGATCTGGCTTTTACAATCTTGAATGAACTGGCAATATTCTTTCCCAATAATTCGGCCATGAGTATGATATCTCAGATCCATCCAGCATGGCTATAGCCCCAGAAGCCATATGCAGAAACAGTAAAGGCAGAGCATACTCTATCCAGCATTTAGCGTAAGCCTTTCAAAGACAGACACCAAGAAGTTCTGGAAATTCCTGTCACTGCTGTGAGACCCCTAAGTATTTCACACAATCCAGTCTTCGTTCACATTGTGCTCCCTACAAAACTGTTCTCATCTCTAGTTTTAGTGTACAAAATGTATAGTGTACAATACTAATGTAATACTAAAAAATGTCTAGTGTACAATAATGGATGCTGTAACCAAACCACCCAAGCAGAAATATTAATGATGTATTCAATCTGCTATGATAAAAAGACTGTATTAGATTAGTATTAGATATCATTAGACATTTTAGGGAAGATTAATTTCAAAATAGGTAAATCACTACTATCATCAATTTGAATGAAACACTCAGAGCATAGGGTACCATTTCATCAGCTGGTGGAGGCTGCTTGCTCGGGTTTTCATTTTAATGAATGTCATTTGGCACTGCACAGAGGTTCTGCTATCTTACAGCACAATACACAGCAGACAGAACTGTAAACACAGAGTTTTATTCATCCTGGAAATTTATGCAAGAACCTACTCAGATCTGCCAAGCACTAAAGAGAAGAAAATGTGTGGTTTAAACTATGAATATAGAGATTTTTTTGTTTGTATAATATTTTATGGGCAGCACTGGGAATCTGAATGCATTGTTATTCTGATATGCTTTCTAGCACTTCCACCATTTTCCTCAGCAAAGAAAGCAACAGAAAACAACCTTTTGGTTCATTATAGCAGAAACACTTTTGTACTGCTTCTAGTTCCATACCCACTTAGGCAGATACATATACTTCATGGATTAAGAATTACTTACCACATTTGTCCCCAGTGATATCAACTTAGTCTTTTTTTTGGAACAACACAGGAAATCAGGGGATATTAGGATTCTTTTTCTGCTATAAGAAAAGAAGTTTTATAGTGGTTTTATGTTTTATTTCAAATTATTTAGTAGTATTTTCCTTGCAGAAAATATATTTTTTTAAATTGGCAATACTGCAATTTGCCAGCATTACTAGAGTCTCTGACAGAATCTGGGTCAAATACTCTGGCATTTATTTAAAGACATTCAAATGCTTGTGGGACTCAGGAAAGTTGGACCTCTATTATTCACTGAGAACTCTAGAATTTGTTTTTACTTCTTAGATTCTGGGTCACTTGATTGGTTTTTGTTGCTAGTAATTTTTACATTAGCTGGCAGGAGTATTTTTTGTTTAGTTTATTGAGAAAGGTATTATATAAAAATACTTGCAAATTTATGTAAATGCATTCAATTTAAAACTTTCTGGGAAACAGTTCTGGCTTTAAAACAATGTTGAAGTGACATGCTTGTAATCAGGTAAACTCACTAAAAGATCACCATTAGTATCTTTCTTTAAGCATTTGTGACTTATAAACTACAAGGATAAAGTGTCTTGTGACACATGAAAGCAGGATATACTGTTTAATTATAGCAATTAGTTCAGTTGTTCACATAGAGATTTACTTTTCAGACTTGCATTATCTTTGAACTCTTCTGCATAGCACCAGTATCAGTGATCTGTATTTTAGCTCTGTAAAAACAGAGTAAAAGTGGCACTGACATCTTATTGCCATTTCTCTGTCCACAAGTTCAGAACTGTGTTCAGAAGTGGTGGTAACATCAGGGCAGCTTTGTTTCCACACCTGCACTAACAACGTTCTGCCTTGCCTCATAACAAGCATCATCTCTAACTCCCTTATGTTTTGCTCAGTAAAGTATTAAGGAGAACATACATTTGCTCCTCACATATCCTCCTCCTGTGATCTTCTTCATTAATACAGTCTTTAGAGGTTCAATTTTGCAGAATTGCTCTAAGCACAAAATCTGTATCAACTCAAGTTTCCAGAAGAAACCCTAATGAAATTCTGGGAGAGTTTCATTAACAGAGTTTGTCAGAAAACATTTTCTCTGTCTCCACATTAGAGTCACCATGATACTTAACTTAAAAAGTTAAGCACAGGTGCTATACAGAAAGAAAAGGCATGGTCAAAGGCCTTTACACTATATATCACACTGTAACAGCAAGCGAGTACCCGCAGCTGTGTCTTCAGGCCTTCCAACTGACCTCAGCATGGGGTACTATCAGTTGCCCAGCAGAGGCTTGTAAGCTGGCTTTTAGTGGAATTGATCTTAAAATGCTCTAAAAACTCCCCCTTTGGAAGACAGCCACTAGATTTAAGTGTTGAAATCCAAGTTTTATCTTTAAGAATTCTGCTTAGTTCCATCTAGCTCACGGGGGCATTTACTTTAGCTACATTTCAGTAGCACTTTCCTGATCCTTCCCAGAGTTTTGTATTTGCAAGCTGTTGTAGTTTAACCCTTTTCAGGCAGTTAAGACCACACAGCCTCTTGCTCACTACTCCCCCAATGGGATGAGGGAGAAAATCAGAATTGTAAAAGTGAGAAAACTCATTGGTTGAGATAAAGACAGTTTAACAGGTAAAGCAAAAGCCACACACACAAGCAAAACAAAACAAGGAATTGATTCACCACTTCTCATCAGCAGACAGGTGTTCAGCCATCTCTAGGAAAGCAGGGTTCCATCACATGTAACAATACTTGGGTGGACAAATACTATCACTTTGAATATCCCCCTCTTCCTCTTTATTCCCCTAGCTAGTACTGCTGAGCATGACATCATATGGTATGCAGTATCTCATTGGTCAGTTGGGGTCGGCTGTGTCCTCTCCCAACTCCTTGTGCAGCCCCAGCCTACTCACTGTGAGGAGCAGAAAGGGCCTTGACTCTGTATAACCACCACCCAGCAATAACTAAAACATCGCTGTATTATCAACACTGAAGCACAAACCCCCAAAAAACCCCAGAAATGTACTTATCCCAGCCAAAACCAGTACATGGATATGTTGATGTGTACCATCTAAAGTCCCATGATACCTGTGTCATAAAAGTTTGTGCACTGGTAACTGAACTTCTGCTGGCAAATCATACCCGGAGATTTAAGAGAGATCATTAAACTTCCATCTCACAAACTTCTCCACTCTTTTTTTTTTTGGTTTTTTTTTCATCTTAGATTCTCTCATGTGTCATCGTGCTCCTCTCTAGTGTATACTCATCATCTGAACAAGTGACACCATCTCCTCCACTATTTCCACTATCTGACTTCTGCGCTGGGGTTGGCCTCAGACTCCTTCACTCTCCAGTATCTGCTAAGACACCTTTTCTCCACTCACTTACATCACAGTAATCCAAAATTTATTCCCCCCTTTATAGGGTCATGGGGAGCCAGATTTTTGAGAAGATAGCCTGTTTTACATCTGAACATTTTTAGATTAGAGGAGTGATATTTTTTGAGCGAACAGAATTTCTACTTTAAATTCTTGTGGCATTGATATAATTTTAAAGAGTAGAAAAAGAAATCCCTACATTCAAAATGGAAACTGCACCCTCATGCAAGCACTCTAAGAGTTCTCAGCCATCAACCAGAAATCATCAGCTCTTTTGAGACAGATTTCCTAAATTGTTACACAGGAGCAAGCAGTAAAAATGTTTTGTAAATATGACATAAAATGCCTGCAGTACACCATTTTTAACAACCGGTAATTTCTTTGCATTTCATTAATAATCAAGTATTCATATGCAGAATTACCAGAGACTGAAATTTGCACTTTTATGAAAAATGAATCAATGATTAAAGCATTCTTTTATTTCTCAAAGGCTACTCTCCTGAAATAATGAAACTAAGTGAAGTCACAATATTAATGGGTCAATCATCAATTCTGTTCCAGCTGCTTTTAGACACTCCAGCTGAAAAAGCAAAAAGCAAAGCTTAATATTGTTCACCATTGCATACAGGCTCATTTGGGAGAAGTGGAGAATGACCTTAGGCTCTGGTGCTTTTCAGCTGACAGAATAGCTCCTTGGGCAGCCAAGCTGCTGTAAACTGCAGTATGGATTAGATTGCCCCTGGCTGATTCTAAAGTCAGGGGAATAAAAATATGGCTTTATTTCCATTTTCTCAGCTGTGCCAGCTGAGGAACCAGCCTTAAAAGTTCACTAAAGGCATGCAAGAGTGCCACAGACAGAGCTGATAGTCACATCTGCCTGAAGGAGTGAAGGCTATCAGCTAGCCTGTGAACTGGCAGATTCATTTTACATCCTTTCATGTATCTGTGGAGCATTTTATGCAATGGATGCATAATGCTTTCCAGTATCTCTAGAAACTCTTGTACTGCAAATAAATAATGCTATGCTATATATATGCAAACAAGATATTCATGCAATAAACTATCTTTTTTTACAAATATTTAATATTCTGAGAATTAAAAAGCATTTACATGAAGAGAATGTCTATGCAACCCAAGACGGAAACTCTTAACAATGCACTTAAAAATCTAGAAAATGGTGTTTAAAATATTCTGATTTTTTTTTTTCAAACAAGAAAACTCTAGAATTATTATAATGATTCAACCTGCTTTTTAAGAACTATAAGCTGATTACTTTTTCAGTGATTTAATTTCAATAAAATGACAACTTCTCTAAGCTTTGGGACGTTCACTTTGATAGACATCAGCTCAAATGAGCTAGTCCACAAATTTAGGCAACTCCATTTGTGTAAGAATTCAGAAACAGCAGTAGAATCCTCTTCTACTACAATCACACTACATGTAGTGTGATGCAGCATACCATGTGAACTCTGATACCTGAATAAGCCTTACCTGGGGTGTGTCAAGTCAACAGCTGAAATCTATTGATAACATATATCATGAATCTATCAGTAGGCTTTCACCTTTGGTTTTTACATATGTACATTCACAAAGGAAAGAGTATTAAAAAGCTTTCTATTTAGAATTTACACTGTGTAGACTCTTTGAAAGTGTATAAAAGCAAGATACTGTTAAGTCTACAAAATTATATCAATACCCCCATGACTCATCTATTATAGAAAGAAAATATTATAAGGGAAAAATATCTATGTATGTCTTCTTATACCCTTAGAAATTTAGTCCCACAAAGAAAAAGCTCAAACCCTTTTCAAGTTTTATGAGGGCTTCTTTAAATATTTAGAGGTGGGAAAGCTACTTCTCTACCTCAGGCCGATGAAAGAGGAACATTCCTTTAGTCTTTTTAATACATGAAAGGGGCAAGATCACTAACATGTGATGCCCCCTCCCTTTTCTCTAAGAATGGTTCTTTCAAATCTTCAAACAGGAAAATACTTTCATCTGTAGTTTCCTGATTTTCTACAAGATGTTGAGCCACATACAGTGCTTTAATCCCACTAGACTCTGTGTTTGTGTGTGTGCTGGTGTGGCCATGTCCATGTGTATGTTAGAGGAAAAGATAATCATTTCACTTTCAAACACTATGAAGATTGTAAGTTATATGGTATTACTTCAGCCAGTTTATCTGCTTATGTAGTCAAGAATTAAAGGCAATGCAAGTTTATCAAACATTATATTAAAATAAAACAAAAGCCAAGTTTACCATGAAAAACAGTAATGCAATTCTGTTCAGTTTTTCAACAATGAATGTACCCAGAATCCATCATTTTGCAAAATCTCACCTGAATATTTTTAAATACCTTGGGAAAACACTGCTTGATTATTATTAATGTATAATGGCTACCATACATTAATGGACTTGGTATCACTAGAAAATAGGAGCATCAACCTTTCATCCTCTTCCCAGTCCCATATTGTCACATCCTACCTTCACAATAGTATATGGAATATGAAGCGTGTAAAAATGCAATGTGAGTGTACATAAATACAGTGATTTAAGGAGGAAAAAATAAAAAATTTTAGGTGTGTGCTCCCTCCCAGGTCATATACTCTCAAAATTCAAGGGAAGGAATTCATGCTAAGCATCTCTGTGCAATTGAACAGTAACAGTACAGAAAAAAAACAAGGTTGGACTCTCAGTCAGACCCCAGTAGTTCCAGCCATAAAATCTTAAAAGAGATCTTAAATCAAACTTGAGTGGTAATTAGGTCCTCAGGCCTTACAGTAGTCCCGAAAACTTTTTCCTATGTTCAGAGTAATGTCTTGCTTACATAATTAAAATGTGTTACTTTAATACACTTTTTAAGCATGCTGAAAAATGCCTACATACGCTTCTAAAGGAAATAGTTCTATGGTGACATAGGGTTAGCTGATTTACTTCAGTTACATGCACTTACTGAACTTTTCAAAGTGCTTGACACTAAAAGCTACTTATACATAATTTATATCATACTTGCTAGCTGGACTCCATTCTCATACTTCATGCCTGCCATTCTCCTGAGCATAATAGCAATAATCCATCATGTATATGTACGTATAGCAATACTGACGCTGTTTGCAGGCTGATAAGGATAAAGATACAATGAAAAGATAAACAGATGGTGGTTGCACCAAAGCCCTTGGGTTATTAGAAATCAGGAGGGGAAACTACTCTTTCATATTTACATTAACTCTTGGGTAACATGTTTTTATACTGCAGTGCAGTACCCTAGTTGTAAATGCTAACTGTACATGTTTCCTTATAGAACGTGGTTAATTAGTACAAATTCCAACTGTCTTTTTGTTCTTATTAGGGCAATTCCACAACTGTCATAAAGATATTTACCTCTCTTGGAGCCACTGGGGCCTTGCAAGTTCATAATAGCTATGGAGCTGGACTTTATACGTATGCTTTATTTCCAGTAGCACCAAGGTAAACAGATGAAGATTTGTATTTAATATGACCATCTCAGAAGGATTACTGAAAATTAGCTAATCATGTGGAGTAAATTCTGTGTTTGTAGTATAAAGGACTGCAAATAATATTTTTTTTTTTAATATAATGATGAAGGCCAAGAGGTGTTATGATTCTCAGTGACTTCAGAAAGCTGACCATGTACAATGTGCCTTTCTCAGGCAGCATGTGGATGAATTGAACTCCAGTTTCTTTAGTGTATGCTTGTCTTATTATTTCTACAAATAAAAAAAGAAAAACTAAAGATTAAAATAATCAAAAAGTGGAAAAAACCTAGCCTGAACAGAGAAGTTAAAGCATATCTGACTAAAAATTTAACATTTCAGTGAATACATGGTCTCTTTCAACTGTCTCTGTCTCAAACTTTTCCTTAATTTTTTTCAAAAAGCGTACAGGACTGACAAAGATTTACAGGCCTCTAATATGTACTAATATATACTTACATTGTCCTCTCAGTAATGAATGTCATGTGACCAATTCCATAGAAAGAAAGTAAACAGTAATGATTTAACCAGACTATCCTGTTGATAGTATTAACTTGGAGTTTTTCTAGAACCTGGCAGCTTTGTGGTTCATGAGAACCAGTACTAATTGTTTTATTGTCCACTAAGAAACGGATGATCTGAAAACAGCATGCAGTAAAACAGGACTGTAATTAA
>JBCJKH010025322.1:12508-28402 GCA_039877255.1 Loriculus beryllinus | reverse complement strand
CCCTCTATAAAACATCCTGAAACTCATATTTTTTGAGATCTGCATCTGAAAAGGGCTACTTAAGAGAATCCACTAGTATGTAAAACTGACAGTCTGCTCTGCAAACCCCAGTTTGCCTGATGAAGTGGGTTCGTGTTAATTGTGCTCCAGGAGTGCCCAGCATATCCCTTCCCTTGCTGGGAATCCCATCCAGGCCTCTGGAACCCCAGCACTGTGCCTCCACCACAGCAGCACAACACGTGGAAGGGATTAAATCTGGGTTTAAATGTAATGCAGCTTTGTAAATCCCAAGGCTGTAACACAGTTCAGAAGCAGACTGAAAATATGGCCTGGTTCCAGTCAAGTGAGCAGTGCTGAGCTTTCTTTATTTGCTTTTGCTCTGGTACATGTGAGTGCACTCGTATCATTCCGCGCAGACATTTACAGGCTCTTCCAGCACACATAGGCAGCTGCACCTCTTGCTGTGAAGAGCTGACAAACCAGCAAAGCTGCTGTTACTTTCAGGGGGTGCAAAGCTGGGCCCACTCTTTACTTAGTCCTCTAGGCTACACTGGACACAGGCAACAGAGCACATTTCTAATGCTTTTATGGGACCTGGGGCAAGGACAGCTCAGGGCGAGGCAGCTGTGAACATGCTCACCCTTCCCAAAGATCTCACTACATCCTGTCAAATCAATAGGGTTTTTTCTCTCACATGGGTGAAACTTTGACAAGAAGGTTCTCCACCCCTTCAAATTCAATGGCAAAATTTCCTGACTGTGATGGGGTCATAATTAAACTCCCTTCCCACCCTGGTTTCATTAAACTCCCCTAAGTCACTAACAAGCCTCCTGCACATTGCAACAGAGCCTTCAACTGTTTGGATTTGGTTTACATCAGCACTTATGCTCAGATATTGCACAAATGGAGAGTAAGAATAAGTCTGGCTGGAAGAGTGTTTAGGATCTTTCGGGTTAGGAAAATTAGCACTCGGAGCTCCATCCCCACCAGCAGCACTGTGGGCAGGTCCTGCAGAGCCTGGCTTCTGCAGCATCCTTCATCACCTTGCTGGAAAGTACTTCGGCGATGCTCAGCCTGAATGTGTCCTTCTTTGCCTTCACACCATGGTTCCAAGCTTTACCTCTGCCTGTGATTCTGCTGCCTCCTTGGCTCAGCTGCCCATGTTCTCCCCCTTTTAGTCACACTGCAGCTTGGCTGAACATATTGCACGTTCATCCGTCTTCCTCCACACCCAGATGTCTCCTGAGGCTCTCCCAAAGCTCACTCCATAGGGCAGCTCAGCCCTGCAGGCAGACAGAGCTGATCCCTCTGCCTGGGGTCACTGCAGCCCCATGGCACCCAGGGGAGCATTGTCTTTCCCTCTCCTCCCTTGCCCTTGGCACAGCACACTGGGGAGCCTGCTGTGTGGTGTGAGCATGCAAGGCCTAATGAGGGAGGAAAACGAAAAAGCCCAGTTGATTTACTTGACTATCAAGCTACTCAACTGTTTCCTTTCCATCACCCTCCTGCAGATTGAGTGGTTCGATGGAGTGAGGTAATATTCCACTAAATCATTCCTCTTTCTCTCACTGTCAGAAAGCACCCAGACTTCATTCCTTCCTTCTGAATCTTCCTGTGTTTCCCTCTGTGGATGTTTTTAATGACAAAGCCATTTTAGCTCTACCTCTGCTACAATTCCTGACAGAAGCAAGCACCGGTATTTATAAGGTATGATAAAACGTGTGTTGTAAAACAGTTAGAAAAAGGAAGGAGTGAGTCATCACGCGATAGAGAGGGCTCCAGTGCTGCTCACTGGTGTTTCGGGTTTATTCTTCTCTGGTGTGCTTGGGCTGAGCCCCAGACCCGGTGCAGGGATGGCACTGGGCAGGCAGCCGGCTCCGGGGCGGTGTGCCGTGGGCAGGCTCACACTGCATGTCTCACAGATGGGGGATCCATTTTTTTTTCCCTGGGTGATTTGTTCCGATGGTTAATCATCCTCACACAAACACAGGATTATTTTGGTTTTAATGACACACCAGTAAATAACACTCAGAACCTTTAGGATGGGCTTTCTCTTCACCAGGTGATCTCTTGACTTCTGCCTCCTCTATCAGCACTGTGATGACTGCCTAAAACTGGGACTTCACAGCTTCCCTGTGCCCTTGCAAGACTGCTTTGAGCTTGAAAGCCTCCTACACACAGTGCTTTGCACTATCAGCCTGGTCACGGTCAATGTGAAAAATGTGTCACTGAAGAAAGTGGCTCTCCAATAAATACATCCACAGTACAACCATGCATGACTCGAGATCAAAGACAGAGTGCAAGTACCAAGGTCATTAAACATGAATAGAAATACAGAAATGCAACAGCTTGCATTAAAGGCTTAGCTTGACTTTAAAGTTAAGTGATGAAAGCTTATGTAGTCAGCGATTGTTCACCCGTGATAATGCTCTGCTCTCACCATCAGTAGTTCTGTGCTTTATAAAGGTGGGTAAGAATAATTAATAATTTTTCAGATAAAGTACCGAGGTGTGGGGCAGTTAATGACTTGTACCAAGTGAAAATAGGCTTAAAGATGCTCAGCATCACCAGCTCTAGGGAAAATCAGAGCACCACAGAAGTCAGGTCTGTTGGAAAATCAGCTCTTGATCACTGCTCTTACAGCCAATGGATGAGTGAGGATTTACCCCATACAAGGTCCTTTATGAATGACATGGCATCAGGTCACCAGCATAAAAACAGGTTTGGGGTAAGGTTCCCATTGGCACAGCCCCAGCCCAACTCTGCACCAGTTTTTAAGAGACAATTTCACTGACAAATTTTCTCTCCATCTCTTGCAAATACCACAATATTCCGAAACTTAAGAACATGATAGCATGGGAGATGATTCCTGGTCCTTATTACCACAGAGTTAACTGTAGCCTGTGCAGTGTTTTGAGCAGCCATAAAGGAAGCTGTGCTAAACAGAGGATTTTAAGGGACTTCTATTGCAAAACAGCCCCCCTGCCATGTTTCTAATAATTTTTTGATTTGCAGCATAACTATCTAATCAGCTTTCTGGGGTATTCTGCTACTGCACAGGATCATCTAATCTGAAGCCTAAACTGATGAAGTGCCTTGCATCACATTCTGCCAATGTGTCTTCCTCTGTCCAGAGCCTCTTCTCTCAGGGTGGTTTGTGGCAATCCTGAGCAAGTGCAGATGCTAGAAAGGAGCAAAGTGACTGCTTAACCCTGTGGGGTGAGTGGCAGAGGTCCAGCCAAACTCCACATGTCCTTTGCTGGGAAGGGAGGGGAAAATGCCAGCTTTGCTCTCCTCTGAGCTCGGCATACCATGCCCCAGGGCAGAACCACAGCATATGGCAGAGCAGCCTTCTGGAGGTGTAGCTGTATCACATCCATGTAGAAACCAAGGAAAGAACTGTTGCTATTATGCTAAACCAAACTGCCCTTTTCCCCAAGGCTACAGGACAAAACCATTCTGGAAGGCAGCTTTGTCTCCATGGTACATACCTGGTAATGGAAAAGCAAATGATAACAGGTTGTGGGCTACGCATCCTCCTGCTCATCTTCCACCTCTAGCACGACCACTGAATGAGACCTTTACCGGATAATTTGGCTGGGGCCAAATATTTCAGCCCTTTCCTAATAAACTCCTTCCAAATCTAACAGTATAGCTTGAAGCACCCCACAGTATTCCAAGCATTGAGTGTTGTATATCAGCTTGCCACAGGCACTACTCAGTGTTATTTTTTTCAAGCCGACCTCACATTTAAGTTTAGGCAAAAAAACCTCCACGGACTTAAAGATTTTGACTGGGAATGTTTGCAAGGAATGTGTTAAATACCTGGTGAGCAAGGGAAGATGCCAGCAGCAACCAAGATTTTTCCAGAGCAGCTCTCAGTGCAACTGCAATTCTTCACCACAGATATGCAAAAGCAAGCACACGGTGACCTCTGAGCCAGACCACAGAGAATCTCTGGGGGAGGTATCTTGGTATTTCCTGTGATACTCGGCGCTCGTGTTGCTCAGAATACAGAAAACTATCACATATCTGCTTGGAGGGGTATAGAGAACACTCAATCTATATTCTGGTTAAGCACAGGTAGGTGGAAGAGCTGGGTGATCCCTGCTGCCATGCAGCTCACCAAACCCTCCAAGTACTTCGAGTTTTGGTCACTGGGGATGAGGAGAGGGATTCAGACCATGGGAATTTTTTGCAAGTGAGATCAGCACTTGCATAAGCTGCAATAGCTTCCCACATGGATGTGGGAGGTAATTATTAAGACCCGGCTCCCACTGAGTCTCAGCCATTAGCACTTCTGAGACCAGCAGCACTCGGGTTTCGATGGGCAGCTGGGGGTATAGAGGCTTACAGCCATACCTTGCAGGTCTCAACAGCATCAGCAACGGCTCCTTGTGCTTTGCCCATTCTCACTAATATTATTTCTCTATTTGTTATCTAGAGCAGGTTTTCATCCTCTCCAGTACTCTTCCCTGATCTTGGCCAAAACATTTAATCTCTGTGACCCACTTTCCCCATATGCATACTAAAGTACGCTTTTAGAACATGTTAATGCTGTGCTTTGGAAATGCTATTTTTCCATTTTTTTTTTCCATTTTTCTTATCTTTGCTCAGATTTCAGAGGAATATTTATCCTCTGGTGCCTCTCCAGCCCCTTCTGGTTTTCCATACTTTCTTGGTGTACTCTCAGCCAGCAGGACAGACTTGCAAACTGGTGTTTGTTGGTGTTGCTGGCACCAAGCACTGCTTCATTTTCTGCCATGTGTCTGTCCCTTAATATTCAGTTTCAGATTTTCTGGAATGAAGCCCTATTGTTCAACACCCATCTAAACCCTGAATTAAAGCTACTGGAGTTCCTTCTCTTTTTGTATAAGCATGGCCAGCATCATAATCTGCCTGATATTACAAGTACCTAAAATATAAAATTAACTTCAAACAGAGCTGATTTTTGCCCTCAGTATTCCAGAAGTCCTGACACAGCCCTGAAAGCCACATGCAGGCAAAAGGCATTGCATAAAGGTACCCTTCTGGAACTTTTTTGTCCTTTTGTTATAGTAAGGCTGAGTGGTTGCCACTAATGAGTTATAGCAAAGCATCTGTTATCTTCAGGGGCTAAGAACTGGACTTGCCCATCTCATGAGGGCATCACTGAGATGGGGGTTGCCTATGCACAGAGACTAGCATTTAATACAGCAGCACAGCTTGATAAACTGAATCTAAATAAAACTATCAGGTCACCCAAAGGTGATCTTTTCATTCCCCCATGTATGATTAACTATACAACTTGTGCTTAATTCTTCTAGAAGTGAAAAATCTGGTCCTTGCAGCTTTTAAGGAGGTTTTAAAAATAACTATTCTCCCATCTCTGTGGTTTAAATAGAATCACAACCATACTACTTATAGCCTGGAAGAGAGAGAGGATGCTAAAATATCAGGCATTTTTAATAGAGTATGAGAAAGAAAACATTCGGTTGGGTACCAGCAGGATTAAAAGGCAAGATCTGAGTTAGAGATCACAGACTTAGGCCCCTACTTAAGAAGCTTCTTAAGCTTTAAGAAAATATGATACTGCAAAAGTTGGAACCCTGCCATAAAGACCTAACAGTAAAACAGGCATGTAAGGTATAACTGGAACACAATTCGCAGCAATAGCATCGTGCCTTTGCCCGTAAGTCTTTGTAACACAATTCTACTCCAGTACTCTGTAAGATTCACTAAGCTATCATCTTATATTCCAGGATGAAAATATAATTAGCACTAATAACCAACTTCTGCTGTGATCTGAAGCTCTTGACAGCTTTCCTTCTGTACCCAGATGCATTTTCCAACAGCTTTGGAACTGATTAAATCTCACTTTGTTTTCAAGATACCCCATCCATTTCTTAGCCCAGATCTGGCAGTATCAGTACAGCCCCATCTTCCTCCTGCCTACCTTCTCTGCAGCTATACTGAAAGTTCAAATTGCAAACTTCTTAAGCACTTTAAGAAACATTGCCTATCTGGTGTTTAAATCTGAGTTAGGGGTGGAAAGCAAGACATCAAACCAAACCAGAAGCCCCACCTCACTCAATTCCTTGCCTAAATCTAAAGCCACCATAGCCCTTTTCTATCTGTTACACACACCTCTTCTGTGCTCGTTTCACAGTCAGGACAACTATTTCTCAGGTCATGTCTAACAACTTCAGACTACTCCCTACAGATACAGCCTCAGCACAGAATGATGCATGGAAATTGAGCTTCCCTCTGTCATTTGTGTGCAATTTGCTCCAGCATTGTGATGATCATTGTTTGTTAAATGTCATATCAGAACGAAAGCGTGTCAGGGACAGCTTTCTCTGAGATGGCTATAAAACTGTCAGGATCCCGCCATCAGGCCGACAGCTGAAATACTGTCAAAGAAGTTGCAGAACAATAGAGCAGGTTAAAATGCCATGCTTAATAAATGTAAATTACCCATTAAGTATATGGTTTACAAATGAGTACAGTATACCAAGCCACCATGTCAAAAAACTGCTTTGCCAATTAGAAACCCACAGTTATACATTCTATCATTAACAGAGCAGTGATTAGCTAAACCAGAAATTTGGTTTCAGGAGACAAAGAATTGTGCTACTTAAACCTGTTGCCCATCATGAACTTAAGCCTTCTTAAAAATAGCTTTAGTCACTTTTATTGGTATAAACACCTAAATTGAGATCTAACAGCAAATAAGGATTGTGCTTGTCCATAATAACCTCAGCTGCAAAATCTACTCAGACACAAGACATACAACCTTCCACATACACAAGTTATTTGCCAGCAAAGCAGAATGCTGCCATTCTGAAACAATTACATACAGTAAAGGTTTTCAATATTTTATTAAAGAAAACAGTCAAAATGTACAAGTATTACCCAGGTTTGTAGATAACTTCCTATAAAGGCAGTAAAATATGAATTTCAATCTAGGTTTTAAAAACTGCTATAGTTGCTTATTTTTAAAGTTGGTATTTTAAAATCACATTTCACAAATAGTTCTGAAATCTTACCAAATGAATAGTGCAACAAGAAAACTGAAATTAGTTCTACACTGTTTGCATGTCAAGCAAAAGTTATAAGTAACTGCTTCAAATACTCAAACCATTGGAGAATGAATGAACCCAACAGCTCCCACTAAAAATTAACTTCTGACCACATTAGGAATGTCCTTTTCTTGTTCTTCACTTAAGATCAAATAATAAGAGAACAACACCTCTTGAGGTCATCAAAAATAACTTTAGTAGAAAATTGTCTTGGCCCTTATCAAATATTACATGAGTAAAATTGTTAAGCCTTTATCAAAACAGACAGGAATAGGGAAACAAAAAAAAATGCCATGGCCTTAATCCGTATCTATTGGAATTATGTCTAGAAAGGTTAGAAGCAAAACCAGAAACTCGGAGCCCTGTTTTTGTTTTTAAAAACCACACAATCACAAAGAAAACCAGCTTCTTACTGCCTAAGGTTTGGGGGTGTTCTGCTCAAGTACCTGTCCCATAGACAGCAACCTTTTATGTTCTGAAGAGAGCATAAGCAAAATATAGAAAAATAAATAAAACAGCTTCTTACAGCCCAAGGTTTGGGTGCTGGGTGGTGGTTTAGTATGTCCCCCACAGGTCACACTCTCTTGAAATCATATGCAGAAACATGGAAAATTATATCCATCTTTCTCTTTTTTTTTTAAGAAAGAGAAAAGCCCCCCTACATCCCAAAGCTCTTGAGATCACAAAGGATGGTGCCCTGGGTGCTCTGGATGCTTTGGCAGCATGGGAAGTGGGCTCGGAGACAGACCCTGAGCTCCTTGTTGAAGATGAAGCAGAGGATGGGGTTGACCCCTGCCTGGGCAAACGTCATCCAGACAGAGGTGGTCAGGTAGACCTGGGGGATGGAGCTGGCCTTAATGAAAACCCGCAGGTAGCAGGCCACAATGTAGGGGGACCAGAGGAGCAGGAAGAGCAAAGTGATCATGTAGAACATCTTGCAGAGCCTTTTCTCCATCTTAAACTCCTCCAGCACCAGCAGCCTCTTGATCTGGCTGTGGGTGGCCTGCCTTATACCCACGAGGGTGGGTGGCGTGGGCCCTCTGCCAAAGCCAGCCGTCCAGTTCACAGCTGCTTGGCCGGTAGCTCCCGGCCCATGGAAGGTCCAGTTCTGGCTGATGGCTGGTACCAGCTGCGCTGGCTTCATCTTGCGGTGGCCATGGATGAAGAAGAGCAGCTTGATGTAGACCAGGTGGGTGGCAGCAATGACAGCTGCCAGCATGAGCATGAAGCCCAGCGTGTCGTTGGCCTTGACGTAGCGGTGCTCGAAGATGCACTGCTCCTCCTCCCGGATGAACTTGTAGGTCCCCACGTCAAAGACAGGGGGGAAGGCCATGGCCATGGAGAGGGTCCACACCATGCACACCACGGCCAGGCAGGTCCAGCCCGTCATGCGCTTGGCGTAGAAGCGGTGGTGGGCAATGGCCATGTAGCGTGTGACCCCCACGCAGAAGAGCAGGAAGGCGGCGTGGAAGCAGAACAGCACAGCCAGGAAGGCCAGCACCTTGCAGCTGAGGGGCCCGTGGGGCCAGGCGGCCCCGCTGCGCACCGACAGCATGACGAAGGGGAAGCAGGCCAGGGAGCGGAGCCCGTCAGCCAGGCAGAGGTCCAGCAGCAGGTAGTATGGAGCGCGGTGCAGGTGCCGGTCCTTGAGGATGAGCCAGGCGAAGAGCACGTTGCCCGCCAGGCTCACGCAGAGGATCAAGCCCAGGGTGGCCAGCTTCAGCCCGGAGGCGCTCAGCAGGCCGCCGGCGCTGGGCAGGTGCGGGCTGCTGCTGCTCCCCAGCTCGCTGCTGTTCGCCATCGGGTCCTTCCTCCTCCTCTTCCTCCTCCTCCTCCTCCTCCTCCTCTTCGCGCAGGCAGGGCCGGGGTCTCAGCGCCGCGGCAGCTCGCCGGGGCCGAGGGCCGCGCCGCCCGGCGCCCCCTTGCCCGCCACCACCGGCCTCCCCCCGCCGCCGACGCCGCCGCCCCGGCGACGCGGGGCGCTCCCGCCGCGCTCCCCGCGGGCCATGCGGATCCCCTGCGCTAGGGCCGCGCCCGCCGCCACCGCCGCCGCCCCATGGGGATGGGGGATGCGCGGGGTGCGGGGGGGCACACACAAGGCGCGGAGCGGCGCGGAGACACCCACCCCCTTACCGCCGGCGAGCTGCTCCTCCGCGCCGGGCGAGGGGCCTGCCGAGCCTGCGCACAGCGGCGGCGGCTCTGCCCAGCTCCCGCCGAGGACAATGGGGTAAATCCCCCTCTCTCCCTCCCTCCTTCTTCTCTACCCTTCCTTCTCCTCCGCCCCTCCGCCCTGCCTCCGCCCCCCGCGCAGCCCGGCCCCTGCGGAGCGCGGGGCTGAGTCAGGCGCGCAGCGGCGCGGAGCGGCGCGGAGGTCCCGGTGCTGCAGCGGGGCTGGGAGCGGAGCAGCCCGAAGCCGTGGTCCCCGCCCTTGTCCGCCGGGGCGGGACTGGGCGCGGAGACGGGGCTCGGAGGCAGCGGCGAGAGCGCGGGTGTCCGGATGCCGTGTGCGCTCCGAGGGGCAGAGCCGGTGGAGGGCTTATGGATACGGTGTGTGCCTGACACAGGGCTGTACATGCCCGAATATGCACGGACTGATGCCTACCGCATGTGTGTATGCACCCCATACACCCATCAGTTAGTGATACGCCTGTATCACATTCACCAGTGTGCTTTTGCTGGGTTTGCCTGTACTAAATAACCATTTAACTTTCTCTGCACGCTGGGGACACAAGTCCAGTAGCGCCTGTTGCAGCAGAGCATCTGGGCACGCTGTCCTTTGCTGGGCAGGGAGATTTGCAGGGGAAGGAGGTTTACAGCCAGCATGTGTGGCAAATGTTTCGATGCTACAGCAAGGAGAAGCCGCTCCTGCAAGTCAGGAGCCTGATGTTTTGTGTCTGTTTAGGTTCCTGAGAAGGCAGAATGGGAGGTGAAGTGTCTAAATGTCTCTAACCCACATGGATGCTTCTTGTGTGCTTGTGTGTTGCAGAGGTTTACCAGCTCCCATGCTTAGTGACATGTGACCTGGCAAAGTTTTTGGGAAATAGAGCTCTTAAGACCTTTGGCCTGACAGCATAGAGCTTCACCTGTACTGTTGGTTCAGGTTTATAACGGGCAGTTTAATTAATGTAGGCCAGTGAGGTGCAGATTCTTGTCCTCTCTCTTCGCCATCCTTGGTATGTAGGGCAAGGCCTCTCTGTGTGCCTTGTAAAGCAGGCACCACCACACAGCCCTGGGCTCTCTGGAATGTTAATGCAATTATCTCACTGTTACTTGATTTTCCTTCATGGCTTCTTGAGAAGGACATGTCTGAAATCCTTTCTGAGCATTCTATTAAAAGCCATCAGTAAATTCAGTGTTATTCCAGAAATGATGGCAATTAAAGTGTCTGCATCAGTCCCAGAAGCGGATGCTCATGGAGCAGCTTTTGAGCGGATCTTTCTGGCTGGTTTCAGGAATCTTGTGGCATGTGGCAGGGGCCAGGCACTGACCTCAATTGTGCCACCAGACACCCAGAGCAGCTCTGCTGAGCTCCTGGCATTTAAACAGTCATGGAACCAAACCCAGACTTTGCCCCAAATATATGTTGAGGGCAATCTGTATTATATGCGGGATTTCATTTGTCCATGGATCTAGTTTGTATCTGTTATTTATTGCTAATGTTAGGAGAGCGAAGATATCCTAAGGGGAGGAGGGGGAAAGTGGCAGATAGTTGAGTCTGCTTTTTGCATCCTACTGGTACATCTGAGCTGCTTTCAGTTGTTAGATTTCTCGCTTGCACTGAAGTTTTCCTGTGACAGAGAATTGCCCATGGGTTGTTCAGTGCTTTGTGTAATTTTCAAGGCATTTCTCGCATTCATGCCATGACTTAAGCACCAGGTGCTCCCTGTCCCCTGGACAGCCACGGCACCAGCATCAGAAGCAGTGGCTTTCTGGATCAGCCAGGAACACCATATACCTTGTTTGCCACCAGTGCATCACAGGAGTGTGTTAACAGGCTCTCTCATGGCTGGGTGCCCGCAGACAAAGTTCTTTGCCAAGCATGAGTACAAGGATTGGCTGTCCTTAGGGGAATGTGGCTTTTCAGAGGAGCAGAAGAGACCTCATGGCCTGTGTAAGCTCTGTGATCTCTGCCATCAAGTGAGCAAAAGGGAATAACACACCTGCTTCCCTCCTCCATGCCTGCGGGTAGGGTTTCTCCTCTCCCTGAATGCTCGCCAGAGCAGCTGAGCTGGCTCAGGAGCTGCTGTAATTCACTGCTATCTTGCCAGGCCAGCAGCAAATTGTTAGCTCATCTTTCTCCCACCTGTAGCGAAGGGAGAGGATGGTGTTTCATCCATCTTCCCAGGCCTGCTCCCCTAATGGGGCTGCTATATAGCGCTGTAGGAAGTGTGAGGAATTTGAAGGCAGCTTCCTAGTTGAGCTGGCTGAGAGGTGTGACACTAAAGGTATGGCCAAAAGGAACGGCGAAAATAAGGGGTTAACAATCTTCATAGGAGCAGGCTCTTCATTTGCCAACTGCTGCCATGCAGGCATGCCTGCATCTTGGCGTGCTTCACTGGCTTCTTAGCATCGGACCTGTTGGGTTCAAACAAGTTTCTCACCCAGGCTTAGTCTCAGTTTGGACATCAGCACAGTGCCACATTTACAATATTTGACTACAAAATGAGATACAGAGTGTTTTGTAACCCCTCTGCTGTTGCAGAGCTGCTTGAGGAGCATTTCCAGCCCACAGGGACTGCAGTGCCTGGGGAGGTGTCCACTGTTAAGAGTCAAGAGGAGCAGCAGGGTCTGCCCTGGCTGCCCTGGCATCCCCTTCATCTCTGGTGCTGCTCCATGGTGCACAGCTGGACAAAAGGCAGATCCATCGCAGCAGTCATGGGGAACAGGTAATTTCCAGAGACTGCAATAAGCATGTTAAGTTATTTTCCTTTCTCACCTCAATCACTTTCATAAGATGTGTTTAACGAAGAGCTGTTCTTTGCTTACAAAATGGTGCGGCACAAACTAGATGGATTCCTCTGACCTTTCGGTGTGCTTTAAGTGAATTGGCTGCCTCTTCATGTTCTCTGCTCGCTGCCTTGAATGGGAGAGACAGCTGAAATACAGACTCTTACAGCAAATACTGTGGCATATTCCCTTCTTTTTCACCAGTCACAGGTATTCTTCCTAAAGGCTTAGATATTTATTATTGATGATGTTATTTGTGTTCTTGTGTCTGGGAGCTCTGTATAATGTTTCTGGAAAGAGAAGTGTCCTGTACCCATGGTACTACTGTAGTAGAAATCAGCGTTATCTCTGATGTGACATAGGGAAGAAGTAGAAAATGCCTGGACATGCCTGAAGGACAAAGAGCCCCTCTGTGGCCTGAGACACCACGGGGAAGCAGGACAGTTGGGAGCAGCCAGGCAAAACAATTTTGCTGTCACAGATAATTCAGGCAAAGAAAAGTCTTCAGGCGTAGTAATCAAGGAGTTGGAAAGGTCAGTCTGGAGCAGACAGGGATAAGAGAGGCTTGAGTTGGATGCTGGCACAAGAAAAATTTGGATCCTCCTTCCCTGCTTCCTGTAATTCCCAGACAACTCTCTGGGTTACTTCATTATTTGTGTTATCTTTGCTCCTAACGGAGTGAGTCAGGGACCAGCGTGCTACATAAGCAAAACAAAAAGCTGTACCTTTGCCAAGGGAGCTTAATATCCAACTGTAAGACGGGGGAGAGATAGGAACTCTAGAGAAAGGGGGAAATGAGTGAACAGTGAATCTGCATCATAGGGAATGGCATTGGTGTAACTGTGGCTATCACTCATCCCTGCAAAGGGAGGAGAGAGTGCAAGGAGATAATGAGGTAGGTTTGTGGGTGTTTACAAGGATCATGATAATATTCTGTGACAATGACGGAACAGAAGATGACACATTAAGGCAATGTTTGGGCACCAGCTAACGTGAAAACAGTGTAAGAAGTTTTAAATCTGCAAAATTTACGGTATTACCCAAAATAATTGCTTTGCACAGGAGTCACACTTACCCTCTGTAACCAGGGCACAGTCATGGTACATGCCTGTGAACTGAAAACAGATTTAAAGCAATGCTGGAAGCCCCCACCCTACATCTTGCTTGCAGAGGGTCCAGATGTGAGGTAGGGATGGGTGTAGGCTGGCAGAGGCCAGATCTATATTCAGCAAAGCACTGATGAAGCATTTTGGATGTGGCTTTGTTGAAGGAAGTATTAGCACAGTTGTGCAAAATGTACAGATGACACCGATGAGAATATTAATGTCACTGTTGAATCCCCATTTCCTGGATGGCAGCAGAGGATCTGCAGACAACAGTCAAATAGCTGCATCTATCCAGCAGAGAGGTATCTGACAGCCAGCTATCACATTTTTCAAGGGCTTATTCCTAGCTGTTTAATACTTCATATGCTCTCTTGAGGAGGGAGGAGTGAAGAACGGAGGAGTGTATTTGGCACAGCAGGGAAGTGGACTCGGGTCTTTTCCATCCTTTAGTGCTGTACTGTTGCAGAGGGAGAGAAAGCCTCCTTCCACAGTGGTACTAATCCTCCTCCACAGCGAGCTGAACGTTTTGAACTTGAACAACTCCTCTCATTTTTCCCCCATGTGATTGTGAGTCAGGCTGAGCTTCTCTATTCTTCTCCATAATAGAGTAGGAGATTATTTTGACTGGAAATAACCAGACACAGGTATCATGGCTGTGAATGCCTCCATGCATGCCACTTGCTAGAAGTTCTGTAGCCTTCTGCAAAGGGAGCTGGTCTTTAAAGGCTTTGCTCAATGGAGACGGAAGAAAAGCAGAGGAGAAGAGTAACTCCTTCCTGTTCACTTCTGTCGCTGGCTGTGCTAAACTTAACCTGCTGAATTGTTGGCAACATGCTGTTCTTCAGAAGCAGCTCTTTGTGGAAGAGCTCCCCTGTGACACAGGGGATAGCCTCAGTGAGACAGGAAGTATCCCTGACACAGTGCCTTTCTACAGGAGTTTGTAGCTGCAATCCAGTCCCACAGGCAAGTAAGGAAAGTTAGGAAAAGCCATTGCTTTCAGATCTCCAGGGGAACAGATTTTCCAGCTCCTTCTCTTCCTCTCTCAGTTCACCCTCATGGGATGAGACCAGCTGCTTGGGTTGCATTCCCACCCCTCTGTTGTGGAGGCAATGAGCGACCAGAGGAGTGCAGGGCAAGGGGGAAGCAAATGCAATGTAAGGCCATGTCAGGGTACATGGCTTCCTCTGCTGCCATGGCAGGTGATGCAGAGAGACACCATGCCCTGCCAGTTTTGGCTCTTGGTGGGTACAGCAAGGCTGGTGCAGCCCCTCAGGGCTGTGTTTTAGCTGTACACTCTACTACTAGCAAAGCTCGATACTAAGGAGCATTTCACGAGATCAGGCTTTTCCATTTTATACATAAGTGGGATCATTTTATACATAAGTTGCTTCAGGCTATTGAACCAGCTTGCTGCAGGCTAGCCAACCCCAGAAGTTTTATCTGTGCTGTAGCAACCTCAAGCCACTGCTGTTCTGCTTGTGCATCTAATGTCTCAGCTGCTTACTGAGAAGCTAATGAGCTTTTAGAGATACATGGGTGCTATAAACTCCTTAGGCTAGAGGTAAGCAGCTTATTGCCTTTAGGAGCTCTTCTAGCCCTTGGCTCTGTTGCTGTGGTGCTTCTCAGTCCTCAGGTTCTTCCTTAGCAGGAAGAGTTATAACGTGTTGCAATAAGTAAGTGTATTTGTAATTACCTGCACATGTGTGTGCTGCAGCCATCTCCATGGGCTGAGATAAAACCTGGCAGCAGGACAAACAGGTAACAGCAGGCCCTATGCACAATGTTGTCACGTCTCCCCGCACGACTGACTTCAACCCTTGCAACCTTCCTTCCTTGCACAGGAGCTGCACCATCTCATCAGTACAGGATGAATCCTCCACCCTCATCATGGTGAAATGGCCTTTGGCACCCAACAGCAAATTCACCATGGACAGTGTGGGCAGCTTCAGAACAAAAGGTGGCTGTTTTGATTATGAAACAACTTATTTCCATTGCTATGCTTTTGGATAGACTTACTGTGAATTCCTGTCTAGAAAATTCACTGGGTAACAAAGGAAAAAAAAGGTAATGCACAGCTGAAAGTTCGTTTCCAGAGTCATTGTGAGAGCAGGTTTATACTTCTTTAGTATGAATTCAGCCTTTGCTGTTCTCCACTTGCTGTCTACAATGTCTGCCATCAAAAGAAATCCTGCTGCAGCTGGTCCACAGGCTGTAGTTGCTAAATGCTAAAGAGAGACTTCAAAGAAAATCTGCTTGGCTACTCAAAGCATTTTCATCTTTATTGGGTATTGTACTTTTTTCCCCTCTTTCATATATTACCTAGGTATAAATTAGCTCAACAGCCCTCTTTTCAGGGTATAACTAGGAACATAATTTGCTATGCAACTGTCATGTTTTCATTAGTTGCTCTCCTTGGAGCAGTTTTGGAATTAATCTAATCTTCAGGGAGAGTTATTTGAGATGCTCAAGTACCTTCTGATACCATCTTTTAACTCGAGTAAATAAGAATCTGAAAGCTGATTTCTTTGCTGGTCTATCATCCTTACATATTACCTTTCTTGTTGGTTTATACTTAGGCACAGATTATAGTGAAGCCAGAACTATTCTCTTATATTGGGACTCAGTACAAATGGAGATCCCCTCCTTGCCTATGGCCCTTTCCTTCTCCATAGCTGATTGAAATGAAAGGATGAGCAATGTAAGCCACATTAAAGGTTTCTTCAATGTGGCTAAAGCAGTGAGGTTTGACAATATCAGAGAGCCCATGAGCACTGCTTGGA
>JBCJKH010025319.1:0-21093 GCA_039877255.1 Loriculus beryllinus | reverse complement strand
GTTTGAACAGAAAAATAGAGCAATTCTGTGAGGCTTGAAGAAATGTAAGAGTGGGACAGTCACAAAGCGAACCCGTAAAGAACCTTGGGGGTACAACATATACTGGAGAGCTTGTGAACTGTTGGAAAGTCTTACAACATTGTGATTAAATTGAGACAGAATCTAGATGAAGGCTGCTTTATTGAATAAGTGTTGGAGCTATTGTTCATCTCAATTGAGTTTCTTTAGCTTCAGTGAAGACTATTTAGAGCCCCTGAAACAGGTTGTTGATGTGAGACAGAAGGTTTTTACGCACACGACTTGTGAAGGATGAGTTTTGCTGTGGAAAACACAGCTGCAACAGTACCATCTTAACACGAGTCAGAGGAAAACCAATACCACCTCATTGGTGAAGGCTGCTCTGTGAATACACTACACACAATCTCTAGCAGAAGGAGATCCACAGCCCTAGGTAGCTGCTTTCACTGTCAAAGTCATAGTTGAAGGCTCTACAGGCATCCACGTATATCCAGAATTGTGTGGTTCTGCTCTTAAATCCCCATGAGAAGGTAAAATTGAAAGTAACTTGTCAAGAGCTACTTCTACAATCACCTGTGATTTAAATACAGTTTTCTGAAGTAGTTTGAAAGTATATAGTACTTGTTTGATAGTTTCTTCCTCATAGCCTTCTGCTTAGACACCTCCATTTTCTTTTTGTTATCCATAAAAAAGAGGTATAGTCACATAACAGGTCAGTGACTACCTATATGCAGACTCATGAGAGTAGCTGAACCTTCAATCTGAGAAGCATTGTCTTCTCATTAGGTATGCCAAAAGGGCAAAACCCACCAAAACAATGAAAGCAAAGGATGGTACTCTTCATACCTTTGTTTAAAAAAAGAAATAAAAAACATGCCAAGGAAAGTTGTCCCTTGTGCCAAATGGTGATTGTGGAATGGCAAGTTATCCTTTGTGCTGTTTGGTGTGACAGAAACTTCTATTTTTCAATCATTTTGATCTATCAAATTTTATTACTCATCTAATTTTTCAAAGTAATAAGCCATGAAAGAATAAGGATTGGGGTACTTATAAGGAGATAGACATTACTAAGCTTTAATTAACACTGTATAAAAATAAAATGATGTAAAATTAAATGTTGTTAAATCTGCAGATTTATTGTAGATGAAGAGAACAGAAAAGTATCAGTAAAAACACAGGATAGAAACAAGAAAGGTTTAAAAAAAAATTTAATATCTTCAGGCTAAAGAAAAAATAAACCTTGCAGGGCAAGTCTATTTTTATGTATGAAAGCTAATAAAAATGGGCATTCCTGTAGTTTCAGTTGTCTTAGAATAAAAATAGTGGCAGGTTTATAAAAATAATCATAATATTTACCTAGTATCTTTTCTGTATCCCTGGCTTGTTATCTCTACTGATATGATTTGGAAGATATGTTGTTGAAAGTAGACACTTTTCATTGTGGGAAAAAATATGTAATAAATTCTTTCTCTCTCTGTAACCTAAAACTATATAAAGCTTTTCTTAAGAAAAATGAGACCATAACCATAGAGTAGTAAGAGAATGGAGCATGTTTTTTCTTCTCTATACAAAACCTCATAATGATTAAATTGACTAATAACATATGGATAAATGTAAATGACTCCAATGACTAGAGTAAGTTCATTAGTATCAGCCACTGTGCCATGATAGACCTAAGTATAGGTTATTCAAAGTTATTTATTTTTAAAAGGAAGAGAATATTCTGATCAGTTAGTAAGTCCAAAGGAAAGCTACCTGTTTTAATTCTGTATTCCTAGTGGTTTTTGTCAAACTTTTGATAATCCTGAATCAGTCCACTTTCAGCTTTCAGGTTTTTCAGGCACTTGAGGAAGACAAAACCCTGTTTTCCACCCAGCCATAAGTGGCTATGCTTATGCTTTAGGTGGATTAAAAAAAAAAAAAAAGAAAAAGGATGCTGATGCTTTCTTCACAGAAAGCATTATTTGCTGTGTCAAGTTCTTTCTCCATCTCTTATGTTTGGAAAAATTAGTATTGTACTGCTTTTGTATGTTGATCCTTTCTTCTTTTTTTAGTCTTAATACTTTTGGAGATGCAACATTTGCAGTTGTGCAGCTGTCTTTTTTTGAGAAACCTGTTGGCATTCTACAGCTTTTTCAAAGCAAACCTGATTTTTTTTCTGGACTTAACCCAAAGAAATATGGTCATTATAAAATGATGCCACATAAAATACTTTTTTAAATAAAAAGTGAGATCTAATTGCTCTATGCACCTGGACTATCACAAAGCCTATCAGTTTGGCACCCAGAATATGGTTCTTAAGTAATGGTTTACATTTCTGTTTTGCTTTGAAAGTGATCTCTCATTATTAGTCTGCCATCATGATCAGGAGTCTAAAAGGTTTGTAATTCTTGTCCTTTTTATTCACTCCTGCTGTCTGAGCTCCTTTTTTTCCCCATGTCTGTCCTTTACTTGGTTTTCTTCTTTCTTGCAACTTCCCTTACAATGCAGAGGAACCGGGAGATGAGCAATATGAGGAGAACAGTAGTAGTAAGGATAAAGAAATTATTGATGTGGAATTTTTGTTGTTCTGTAGAAGAAAAGATAGGTAAATGTGGTGACAACAGGAGAGAGGCTTGCCTGGCACCCTATGGCTGTGAAGGTTCTTGAAGATCCCTCTCCATGATCCAGAGTGGCAGCGTACTGTCTCTGACTGAAGCAACACTTTAAAAAGCGTTTGGGAGGATTAAAACTGGGTTTTTATCAGTTTATCTTCAGAAGTTTCTACTAATTAAAGGAGCAAAAAGGAAGGTGCAAAAAACTGCCAGGACACTTTGTGATAAACTTGATGAGATTAAGATTATGAAATTTCGAGTCTGATGTACAACTGTCTTAATATTGGAAATGTCAGAGTACAGCTTTTTTTCATTTTACCTTTTGGAGTGCTGAAAATGTACAACAGTGTTAATAGTGACATAATTTGTAGTTTTTAGCATTGTTTCAAGAACATAGTAAGGAGCTGACCTGAAAGTAGCTGAAAATACTGGGTAGCCTGACCTAGGGTTTTATAAAAGTTCTTTAGTCAGTGGTAACTCCTTATGAGGGCTGTTGACAGAGTTATTAAACAGCAGCTTTATAGCCGTTTGGGGGAGAGTACTGTTTGAAGGGAGGGATGGATACACTACAAATCAAATAAAGGTTTTATGCGTCCATATGAAGCTTCTGAAATTTATCATATGTGCTAAAAGGCAGACAAGTGTTCATGGTTTTGATACAGCTTGCACATGTGAGTGTGTTTATTACAAGAGTTAATATAAGTTGAGTTGTTAGTCTTTTCTGATTGGTCTAAACAACACCTTATTCCTGGGCAGAATTTCAAGATAAGAAGTTTTATTACCTACCTGAACTGTAGAACCACCAGAAAGCACAATGTCACTTCTTATTTTTGCTAATTCTTCTGCTCTGTTGTTTCGTAGGCATTTTCATTTCAAACCATCCTGCTATTTTGTTATATTGCTGCTCACTGAGAATTGGGGCCAAGGAGACATGTTCTCCAGTCATTTCAGAAGGGCTCACCGAAGCTACTGTTTAAGTTTGGCTCTGTCATACCTGGTAGACAATCTGATGAATAGTGTCTTTATACCTGTTGCATAGTTTATTTGGGTTGTTTTGGGTTTTGTTTGGTTTTTTTTTTTTTTTGGTCTATCATGCTTTAGCATGTGCATCTGCTTGAAATTTTCTTCCCTCTTCTCTTTAATCAAGACAGAAGAGAGCAGCATCTGCTGAGTGCAAAGTCTCTTCTGAAGCTGAGCATCAGGGAGAAGTCCCAAAAGACCCCAATTAAGAGGGGTGCAAAAGCTGCCTTTTTCGCAGACATGATAAAATAGGATTTCCCATTATGAGTTATGACTGCTTGGGGTTAAGGTAGCTTTAAAAACATATTTATTTTTAATAGTGATTGAATTTCATGAAATAAATGGTGTATGGTATATAGATATGTGTGGTGGTATTTTTGGAATTAGGATATCTTAATTACTTGGTGTAGACTACCATGTGATGACAATATATAGAGCAAATTGCAAAAGCCTCTGATTATGAAACATTAGTAAACATATACTTTTGTTGTGCTGGATGATGATAATATAAAAACAAACTAGAGTTGCATTGCTGAATTAGGATACCAGGTCTTGTAAAAGGAAGTGTTGATGCATGAAAATACTCTTGAATAGTGCCTGACTTGTGTAGGTGTCCTTCACTTTTGTCTTCTGCCTGGAAGAAAAATTGGTATCTTCTGTTTTCAGAAGGGCTGATATGTGGAAAGGTGGGTTCTTCTGGTGATGGGCTCAGAGGAGGAAAAAAAAATACAACAACAAAAAATACCACTTTTTTGCATTGCTTATAATAAACAGTGATTTTGGGAGGGGCAGGGCATTATTTTCTAGGGTGTTTTGTTTGATTTGTGGGATTTTTTTGTTTGTGTGGGTTTTGTTGTAGTTTTTTAATTTTTTTAGTAGGACTTCATTGCAAGTATACTTTTGATGTGTTAGATATTTGTGTCCAGTATATTAGCTTTGTTCAGGATTTGCTGTAAACTGATTTCAGATTGGTATTTTGTAATGGCTTTGAGAAAAATCTGGTCCTCTCTATACAAAATTGTTTTAATAATGTCTGGAAGCAACAGTTTCAGGGGGTTTTCTTACTTATTTTGAACAGGTAATGTCTGTACATGAATTGCAAGCTGGTCTCTAGTGGGGACAGTGTGGGAGGATGAACACGGAAGAGTTAGAGCTACTGACTGATTCCAAGTACAGAAACTATGTAGCAGCTGTTGACAAAGCATTGAAGAACTTCGAATATTCCAGTGAATGGGCAGATCTAATATCGGCACTTGGAAAGCTAAACAAGGTATGCCTGGCAGGTGCTCTTGGAAAAGATTCAGGAACTGACAAAGGGTACTGGTTTAAAATTATCCAAGTGCAAGGCTCTAGCAGTCCAAGACTCTTGCAGATGTTTTAGCAGTGAGTAAAATGTTGGGTATGTCTAAGGAGCGAACAAATCAAACAAATGCCTTTCTGTGACTTGCAGTTGAACCCTTTGTAACTGTAAATAAAGGGAAAAGGTATTTACATCTTTAGTGGAAATAAATGCGACATCTTTTTCATCTCTAATATTTATCTCTAAATCAATATTATTGAAATAGTGTGACAAATAGTAGCCAGGATTAATTTCAGCAATATTTTTATGAAGCACGAGTAATAAAATGGGGTTCAAATCATTAATTGACCAGATAATGTTATTGTTCTAATTCATTTTGACAGTTAATAAGTTGAATGTGTAATATCATTGTGAACTTTAAGAGCAGTTTACAAATAAATACAGATCCTGATATCCTAGAATCATAAAATGGTTAGGGTTGGAAAGAACCTTAAGATCATCTAGCTTGAGCCCTCCCTGCCATGGGCAGGAACACCTCACACTAGATCATGTCACCCGAGGCTCTGTCCAGCCTGGCCTTGGACACTGCCAGGGATGGAGCATTCACTTCTTTGGGCAACCTGTTCCAGTGCCTCACCACTGGCAAAAATCTTGTTCTAATCAGTTCTGTGTATTTCTAAGGATCTCCAGTCAGGGTCATAGAGTACCCTTTACCACGTACATTTTGCCAGTGTAAAGTTTTGCCGAATTTGGCATAGAAAATTACAGCTCTGAAGCATTTAAATTCCACCCTCTACATGTTATGGAAAATCAGGAATGACGGTACAGTTAGCAATGCCAGTGGCACAATTTCTCTGAATAGAGTCTCATTTCTTTCAGTTTTTTTTTTGATTGTAACATTTCTTGTCTCACTCTATGATGGTTTCTTAAAGTTATCCCAGCTTGACCACCCACAGTTTTATAGTTCTCTGGGAGCTGCTGGTAATTGATTTTAACAAAGGGAGATCATAATTTTTATCTTCAAAAGGAATGAATAAAATGAAATGGACAAGCTGTAAGGAACCCATTCCAAGTTTTAAATGCTTGGTAATACGTCTATAGCAAGTATACGAGTGAAAGGCATTGCAAAGAGAAGGCTCCATGGTACATCTTAAAAGCGTGTGTTCTGGTTTTGTGTTTTGTTTTTTTTTTTTTCTCTTGCATTGTAACCTAGGCATATGTTGTGACTTACTGACCATGTTCAGGAACTAATTTATAAATGTGCTATTTTTCTTAATTTGTTAATTTATCAGGTACTACAGAACAACGCAAAGTACCAGGTAGTACCAAAAAAGCTGACTATAGGCAAGCGCCTGGCACAATGTCTTCATCCAGCTTTACCGGGAGGGGTTCATCGGAAGGCACTTGAAACGTATGAGATCATTTTCAAAATCATTGGACCCAAGCGTTTGGCCAAAGATCTTTTCCTCTACAGGTACAATAATTTAAACAACTCAATTTCAAATGCATAGTTGAGGTGGTTTTGGTTTCATGCATTTTATATTAATAATATTGTTTTGTTATATAGCAAGAATCCATCAGTTTCCTTCCCTCATGTTACTGGTGCTTGTGTAGTACTCTTCTCCCAAATATTGTGTATTGGAAGATAAACATATCCCCTAAACTGAGGTTAGGAAACAATTTTAGAGCTAGAAATGGAAATAAATGAAGTTTTGTGCATATATGTAAAGTAATGGAAGTGTTAATACTTATTTAAATGTATTCACATTTCATTTTTGTATTTTAAGTGGTATTGGAAAGAATTTGAATATAGTTTATTGAAAGAAACTTTCTCTTGCAAACAATCAGAAGGTTATTTATTCTGCTAGAATGGGGTGGAAGTAGAAGATTTTTCTCAGCTTCTAGAACTGATGATAATAAAAGGAAGAATAACCTTGAAATGTAAATGTAGTGAAAATATACTGATTCCTAAAGGCTTTTGGTTGCATGCGGAGGACAAGACTTTTAGGCTATTTATTATATAATGCATAGAAGGGTATGTGCGTATGTGCAGTCACACATGGTTCTTCATCTTTAGCTATCCCTGGAGATGAGAATTTTATCAGTTTGAGAAATAGCAGAATAAAATAGAACTCTGCTTTTCTGTTTAGATAGCAAAGGGGCGCGTTAGTGCTGGGAAAGAAATTGTGTGCCTTAACATCAGCTGTTCTGTCTTGCACTGTCAAGATGTTTATATATAGTTACACTTTGGGAAGGGGAATTTCTGTGTTTCCCTGCTTTTAAAGATACAGTGAATTTGTAGCTTACATTTTTGCCTTGTGCAGTGATTCAGTAGCTGCAATATCTTGTTAACAGTAAGTTCTAGAATAGTGCAAAATGTTACCATGTGTAATGTAACTAAAATCCATTGTTACTGATGCTTGGAAGAAGACTGACATTCACATTAAGGCATTATCAAAGATTCCAGTATTTCCATGAAAGCAGAGTGACAGTGTCTGAACATCAAATCTTGGAGGATGAGTAAGCGCCTTACAAAGGAACACTGTAGGGTAGTGTACTGGTTACAGAACAAAAAGACATTTTCTGCAGAAAAAAGAAACCCGTTGGCAATGGCAAAACAGTAGTTCTTCTGGATAGTGGATAGATAAAGGCAAAAATTGTTTTTATAAACATTTTTGGTACTTTAAAAAGATATCCCCTCCTTTCCTACTCCCCCTCCTCTCCCCCCCCACCCCCCCAGCATGGATAACATTGTGATGTATCCGCAAAGTTTTTGGTTTGGGTTTTTTGTTGCTTTTTTTGGTGGGCTATAGATTTGTATGTGTATATTTAAGACCCTGAGCTCAAACTTGAATTTTTATATTTCTTTTTACTCTTCTTTCATTTTCTTCATGTGTTGGAGTCTTCTGACCTGCTTTCTCAGTGGTTTTGAAAACTACAGTTGTGTTCACATCTTTGATTATTGGTACTCTTTTTACTAATTTATGATATTTATTTACAATTGCAAAGACATTCTTAGTATGTAGGTAGCTTCTGCTTACCTGATCACATTTGTAACTTTCATGAAGTTTCACTTACATTCATGGTAAATTCAAAACATAAGTCCAATGTTTTCAATCCTTTAAATGCTACATCATAAACAGTGGGTTTATTGTTTGTTGAATTTAAGCCAGTAACATTCTTAAGGTATAATTAAATTGTCTCACATAAGAAGCTTCTTAAAAAAGCTACATTTTGTTTTTCACAGTTCTGGACTATTTCCACTTCTTGCCAATGCTGCAATGTCTGTCAAGCCAACATTATTGAGTCTGTATGAGATTTATTACCTCCCTTTGGGGAAAACATTGAAACCAGGACTGCAAGGACTGTTAACTGGAATTCTGCCTGGGTTAGAGGAAGGGTCAGAGTATTATGAAAGGTAAGGTTAGATAACTTAATAAGGTGGTATGCTTAATTTGTTGGGGATTTTTTTTTTTTTGGTATTGTTTGAGTTTTTTCTGCAAGTTTTCATCAAAGACTTGTATATGGTTTTATTTTATTTTATGATAGTTGGTGTTTAATTTCATCCAGTCATATTAATTGCAATGGAATAGTGTGGCAGAAGATTCTTAATGTTAATTATGACAAATTAACTGTTAGTTATTATTGAAAGGGAATCGACATTGAGTAGACTTAATATTATATGTTGGTCTCCCAAGTAGCAAGCAATAGGACAAGAGGAAATGGCTTCGGGTTGTTCCAGGGGAGGTTTAGGTGGGTATTAGGAAAAATTTTGTGACAAAGAGTGTTGTCAAGCATTGGAACAGGCTGCCCAGGGGAGTGGTGGAGTCACCACCCCACAGGTATTTAAAAGACGTATAGATACGATACCTGGGGCATGGTTTAGTGGTGGACTTGACAGTGTTAGGTTAACAGTTGGACTCAATGATCTGAAGGGGTTTTCCAACCTGAATGATTCTATTATTCTTGTTATGGATTGAGATACATAAAGTGTTAGGAACAAGCATCTTTGATTCTTTTCCATGGATTTCCTCGAAGGTGTTACTGCCATATTATTCCTGGTTTAAAATACATACCTTAACTGAATTCAAGATGGCAAACAAAGCTTCTGCCATTAAGATTTACTTGTTAAGATATCTAAATAATCATTAAGTATGTAAGAGACAGCAGTAATACATCTATCTAATCCACCTATAAAGGTTATTACTCCTTTTCTAGCAGAGTGGCCTGGGAGGTATTAGCTCTTCTTAACTCAGCTGGGGCTTAGGCTTGCTGGGCATCTTGACTGTGGTATCTTTAGTGCCGGAGTAGAATCTTAACATATTAAAGGATGAAGTTACACTCCAAGGCTATGAATTTTTGGAATTGTTCATACACTTACATATTCTTGATATTTCCAACTTCAGAAGCTAGAATTTTCACAACTTGTATGTGAAGAGCAATTTAATGTTGTCTTTTTCTATTTCTGTGTAGGTAGATACAGCAGTGTAGTTGGCATCATTGCAGCAGGGAACAAGGGCTACTCAGCTTGCCTCCTGGGGCCTGCCATAGCGTGTATAGGTGCTGTCACATGAGTGGGAAGAAATGAGAACAGGGGAAGGGATTGCTTGTGCCAAAAGAATTGTGATATTTTTATGCCCTGTTATTGCCAGTGGTGCTCAGTGCAAAGAATGAAAGGTCATTTGCTTGAATCTTTTTTTTTTTCAGTAGCTGTGCTTTCCTGCTGTCTCTCTGAAACCTCTGTCTGTAGCAACATTTGGCTCTAAGTAGCAGATGAGAAAGTTATTTGGCTCTTTGAACAGACATACATAAGGAGAAACCGTGGGCAGGCGGAGGCATTTTGCAAACCTGATTGTCCCATAGGCTTCTTAGTTGGATCATACCGTTCAGGCTACAATATAAGGTTGTAACTAAGGCTTCTCATGGCCTCTTATAAAAAAAGCTTTGACCTTCCTGGGACAATTAATTTTTACACTTACAAAAGTTGGAGGCTGGGGCAAGGGCTGTGATACATGCCCTAATTCAGCTGACTTGATTTTACTGCAGAACAAACACACTGTTGGAGAAAGTTGCCTCTGCTGTGGATCAGTCAGCGTTCTACAGTGCTCTCTGGGGTAGCCTCCTCACAAGCCCTGCAGTTCGTTTGCCTGGCATCACCTATGTCCTCTCCCATTTGAACAGGAAGCTTTCAATGGAGGATCAACTCTACATAATTGGCAGTGACATTGAATTAATGGTAATGTTCTGTTAGAAGAATGAAGATATGGGTCTTACTTATTAATATTTAAACCTCCCCTAAAGTATATTATGTTTTCTGTTTTTTTGAAGAGATAAAAATGCACAGGTGTTATAGCTCCAGTTAAGCTAAAGTATTTGTGCATGATAAAAATTGCAGTGATGAGTTAATGTTTCAGAGCTGCTTAGGTTTTGTATAAGACTTGCCGTTCATTACACATTTCTATTAAAAGTGGTTCAGTTTTGTTGTATGGTTTTTTTTTTAAAAAAAAAAGTATTACTTTGTCTTTTAAACTTAAGGTATTCTGCTGTTACTTCAGGTGGAAGCAGTAAGCACATCAGTGCAAGATACCAGTGTTTTGGTGCAGAGGAGCACACTGGACCTTATCCTTTTTTGTTTTCCTTTCCACATGAGCCAGGTAGGTTATTGACATGAGAGATGAATTGGCAAACTCCTAAATATACTCCAGTTCTTAAGTCAGTAGTAGTATTTAGTTGGTCTTTGTTAATGATTTTCTCCAAGATTGAGTGAGAGTCACATGTAAGAATTTCTCTGATAGATTTGGCTATTCTCATGTCAGGATGTCTTCCCTTCTGCTTTTTAACTTAATGTGTTGACCTTGGATTTAACTTTAACTTCTGTGTACACAAATCCAATATAAATTATGATGTTTAATCTATGCAGAAGCTTTTCATTTGCTGTAATTTGATGTGAAAACAAATTACCTGTTGATGTGCAAATTTCAAATTCTCAGTGTTCAAAAGCAGCAAAAGTTAATTCTCTTAGCATGTCTCATCGAGAACACTAGACAACTGAAAATTATTCTTGCTTTTAGGTGAGTAGTTAGCCCTCAACTAGCAGTAGTGGGAGACAGACCTCACCACTTCTAGGTGGTTTTTTTGTTCCCCTTGCATTTTTTGGTAGCCACTTCCTGTTTTTAAGTTATCCATGTTTCCTTTTACTTCTGAAGGAGGACTTATATAAAGTTGATTCTCATCTTGTTAGAAATGATGGAAAATCTGCCCTTTCCTGTAAAAAGAGCTGTGCTCTTGCTGGTTAGAATGGTTCAGTCATATCTATCAGTTACTATTATGTCTCTGCTCAGGTGCTAGAATGATGAAATTATCAACACAGGTATTTTTTTAATACTGAGACTTACTTAAACATTTAAAATAATGAGATTGAAAGGTATTAAAAAATTTTCAGATTTTTTTTTACATTGGATTTTAGTTGAATTTGCTTCAAAGGCTTTTGCCTAATGAACAAAATGAAATGTCTCATAAAGAAAATGAGCTGTCAATGGAGTCAAGGATTTTTGCAGTTCATAAAAGTGCATGCTATTGCAATGTGTCTGTTCCAAATGATAGTTGTATTTTAGTATCTCGAGAGCAAGCTTGTTTTCTTGTACTATTCTGGATTCAGAAATGTAGAACATGAAATTAACTACATTTTAGTGTACATTAAGCTGCTAGCATAGATAACATAGCTGCTAGCTTATGTTGCTTTTCATAGTTAAATGTAATCAAACTTAATTGTGTTTCTAACATCTTCAGGCAACACGTCCAGACATGATAAGAATTTTGTCAGCAGCCCTTCATGTAGTGCTGCGCAGGGATATGTCACTCAACCGAAGGCTTTATGCATGGCTTCTAGGTAAGTTTGTATTCATTTCATTTTTCAATTAAAGTGAAGGAAGTATTGTATGTGCATTAGCAGTATTTTAACATATTGCAGAGAAAGATTATTGGAAAAATACAGTACTTAATTTGTATCATAAAGAGAGGCACTGTCTCTCTCTGTGGACATAAAAGATGAAGAATGTTAACTCTTTCCTGTTATATAAATGTCAAAAAAATAGACCAACTAACTCAAAACCCAAGTAAAGAAAACACAGCACTGTACCAGCTACTGGGAAGAAAATTAACTCTGTCTCAACCAAAACCAGGACAATAAATTCTTGGTAAATTTTTCTATAGCAGCAATTGTGGGCCACATTCAGGGGTTAGAGCCTGGTGCACTATGCCTGCGTAAATGAACATTGAAAAGCAGCCTTTGTCTCCCTGGAAACTTAAAATGGCAAAAAATAGAGAACAGGCATTATAGAATGTAAGTGACAGTTGGAGCACAGCAGCATAGAAGGGATGAAAACAAAAGAATGTTGAAAAATGTTGATATTGCATTGATGGAGGCTTGAGCATGCAAATTTTAAACTTAGAGATTTGCATGGTTGAATTAAAGAATGGCCAAACTCTTCCGTCTTCCATGTGACTAGAACGTTATTTCAATGCCTTCCTGAAGTAAAAATCAATCAATACAGGATACGCACTTTTATGCCTACCAAATGGTAGAATATCGATGCAATACATATTTAATTTTTTATATGAAACTAGAGACTGGGTGGAGAGAAAGAAAATGGTTTCTTTACTTGAGAGGAAGACTGGTTTACTGTCTGCTATTACCTTTTTTCGTTTGACTTCCCAGCTCACCAGCAAGCACATATGTGCTTCTCAGGCTACTCAGGAGCCTTGATCCTGTTGCATCTTTCCCAGCTGGTAGCTAAGACATCAGAGGCAGTTAGCCTGTGGGTGACTGGGGAGCAAGGAAGTAAGTAGTCAAGGGACATGAGAGAGAACTGAAGTTATGGAGGGAGGAGTAAAGTTAGCAGAAGAGTTTTGCATGACAGGGTTGGTTTTGTTGCTGTAGATGTTGCAGGGATCTAGAAGATAAATATGGAAAAATCTCAGCTTCTTTACTTTTATCATTTCTCAAGACACTGACTTGCAAATTGCTCATCTCTTTTTTAAAGACAGTGAAATGCATTGTCATGCTCCACACCTACATTTTCCAATTTAGGGGAAAAAAGTTTTCCAGATTAAAAACTGGACTAATGTTTCGTCTAAATTTGGTGGACTAGATATGTCTTTTTTGCCATCACTGAAAAGGATATTTTATGTGTTTAAAATATCATGCTGTTTTTTGCTGTGGAACCTCATTCTACAACTGTTTCATGAGCATATTCCCCACTGAAAGCTAATATAACTTCAGAACATAGTTTTATAGTGCCTATTCCTGGTCCTTTTTTGTGAACACCTGGTACCTCCACTTGCCAGGTATTCAGAGAGACCTTCTGGCAAAACAGCTTTTTTTTTTCTTATTTCTATTTTGGCTCTGTGGTGCTCTTATTTTATTGTGATATTCTACTAATACGAAACATTGGGGGACAGGGATCTGTTATGTCGGAAGACCCTCTGAAGTCTGATGTTCCGTATGAAATTATTTAATTTTAGTGTTGGCTATTTCTTCCTATTGTTTTATAGCTAGGAGTGGTCTACTAACATTCTCTAGGCATAAAAATCACATTGCATCACTTTAAGTACAGGTTAGCTTAACCATTGTTAGTAGTGCTTAAGTTGTTGCTAAAGGGCATGCATCTTCTCACACTTGCCTTCTGTTTTTGTTACTTCAGGACAAAAGCTGTGGAAAACACTTCTTTGGAATGGGGTCATATCCTGACCAACTTCTTGATTTTTCTTTTTAACTTTTTTCTTTAAACCTCTTTTTTTGTAGAATAAAAGGTTTAGTTGGTAAAAGAATAGATGAAAACTTTCAAAATAAAGCTCTATCTCCTTCATTTAGTTTCAAAAAAGAAAAAAAATGTTTTCTGTAATATGACTGATATTCTCTCTTAAGTACCTTAGTCATGTTGGAGTGTTTGCTTATTATCTCTTTATATTTGAAGTACGGAAGTTTGTCTTCCCATAATATTGAAATACTTTTGTTGGATGGGGTTTCTTTGAAGATACTGTAGGACTATGTGGTTTGTGCAATGTTAGCATTTATTTCTTTTGTATAAGTAGTAATTAAGTTAATAATGTTGCATAAAACTAAATGTTGTAATTTATGTGCAAACTGCTTGCATGGAAGTATCACTTAGTTTCCTGTATTAAACTCTGTAAAATCATCTTTCTCTTGCCCACATTACTTGGACTTCATCCTGGTAAGTTATCGACTCTAGTGAGTTGATTTCTAATTTAAAGAAATTAGCAAAATATTCTATTAAGAGACAAATATTTATTTGCCTTGTCTTTTCTTTGTTTGAAGGTTTTGATAACAATGGTGCCCTTATAGGACCCAGAAGTACAAGGCACAGCAATCCCGAGGAGCATGCCACTTACTATTTCAACACCTTCTCTAAGGAGATGTTAGTCCAGGTATCTATGCAATCTTTTATTATGGCATATATCTTCATAAATGGATGCTAAAAAATCTTTATCTTTTGACTTCCCTTTTCAATGTGACCATGTATTTTCTGTCTTTTTTGTGGTATTGTTTCCTACGCTTCTAAAATCTTATCAGAGGGAAAATGGGGACATGGGATTTCTTTAGAATCATAGTATGATCAGGACAAATACTAGATTTCTCACTCTCCTCTTCCACAGTGAATATGTAGCATACATGGAAGATATTTGATTGTGAGCCCAGAACACTGCAGCCTGTTTTTTCATAAAACTGAATTGGAGAATTCTCTTCTGTAGATCTGGAAACTCCTCTGTCTCTTGGGAATCAGAAAAAATTTATCAGATAGAAGGTCTGAGTAAGAAAGATCTTCCTTACCTCTAGGCAAGGGGAATGTCTTTTCTGCTGTGCATTGGCAGTCAGAATAGTTGAGCAGATTGGCAGTCATCCTCTTTGACCTCTAAAGCCTTACTAAGTGAGCTGGGATCACCTGACCTCAAGAACTGTGCTCCTCCTCTCACATTAATTAAAGCATACAGATGTCTTTCAAGATGCTGTGAATGTGACCTTGAAATTAGGAAGACATTTTATCATTAAGGCAAATTAATAAGATCAGGAGTTCGCTGATATTCAGTCAGAATTGTGGTGCAGTATATAGGAATAAATGGGGATTCCAGTATTAACAGCTGACATAAGAATATTAAGCTCATCATAACTTAAAGCTGATATCTAGCACAAAGCTAGCACTTTCATTTTTATTTTAAGGTAATGAGATCTGCTTTTCCGCTGATGAGGAAGAGACTACAGAATTCCAGTGCAGCAAGGACCTCCTTGGTGCACTCTCACCCTTCTTTTGTCACCTTTCTGCCTCCCGTGGCTGATGATTCAGAAATTATCCAAGTCTAGACAGACTTGAATGGATACAATTTTACTTGTACCTTCTATACAAAATGTGGTGAGCTTCTAGCAAAATTTAGGCATTTGTTAGTAGGTTGCAGTCTTTTCTTTAAATCTGATGCTCTTTCTAGCTTAATCAGTGTTGTCAGAGCTTTTCTGTCTGGAAAGATTAACAGTGGTATAAAGTTGATATAGCCCATTTGATTATTTTTCTCTTTTTGGTAGCAGGCACTGTTGCTACAGTAGAATGGAGAGTGTCCAACTTTTATAACAGGGATAATTCACTTGGTTTTTGCTTTCAAGTTTCTGACAGACATTAAAGTCAGTGGCTTGCTCTACATAATACAAATTTCATATGCCTTCTAGAACCATTTGCTATGTTTTGGGAAATTTGAAAGTATTGCTTCTTTCTGCCTTCTCTATCAGTCTCTTTGTGTGTTCTTTTATACAGTCCAACCCATCTTACTCATTTGCTACAATATACTGAAAATTCTGACTTTCTACAGGTATATTCAATACAGCAGGGTAATCCTGACTGGTAATACTTGGTTTGTAGCAAGGTCAAACCTGTTTACCTGTCTGTTATTTCCTTTCTCTATTCTTTGTCCTCCTTTTTTAGAAGCTGTGAAAGAGAGAGAATAGTTTTGGCTCAGACGGTGAAGCCAGCCACAGAGAAAAAGCTAAGCAATCTGTGGCAGTTTTGTTTGGCTTTTTTTAAATTCTGCAAGTCATTCCCTAAACTGCTTCTGTGTAAAAACTCAGTTTTCCCATTTGTTTTGAAGTTGAAATTGCTATCTGGTCAACTTAGTCAAGAAAGTTTTCTGCCACATAGATCACTGCTCGGGTCAGGCTGGGTTTCGGTGGGTGGTGAGCGGTTTTATCTTCTTCCTTTCTTATTTCCCTTATCATTGTTATTATTGGTGGTAGCAGTAGTGATTTGTGTTATACCTTAGTTACTGGACTGCTCTTATCTCAACCCATGGGAGTTAAATTCTCTCGATTCTCCTTCCCATGTCTCAGGGAGTGGGGGCAAGAAGGGGAGGAGAAGTGAACAAGCGGCTGCTTAGTTCTGCATTGCCAGCTTGGCTTAAACCACGACACCTCTGTTTCATGAACCAGTCCTTCAGGATGCAATATTTCTGGAGGTGGCTGTGTCTCCTCCTGTTATGTGACACAAGTGCTCTTTATCAGCTCTTCCACAAGAGCCCATCTTCCTGGGGCTGCACTGTACATGCAGTGCCTTGGCAATCAGACAATGTTTATTGTATTCCCCACACTGTTTCAAGTCAATGAGCAAATATTCAGTAAAGAGGCTTGTATTTTGTAGCATTTTGAAGCAAGGCACAAGAGATATCTTTGGCATGTAAATGCCATATGTGCCTTGGAACCCAGTTCTTACAACTGTAATATATGATTTGTTGTAGCTAGACTATACCAAAGGAATTAGTGAAGGCAACTAAGTAATATATGTTCATATATGCTGATTGGCAGGCTCCATATATGAAATTGGCAGGATCCAGTCTCCAAGGAAATTGTTTTTAGGAAGCATGTCTAAGTTTAATGCTCAGTTGACATATATATGACAAAGAAATTGAGTACCACTGTGCATAAGGCTTTCAGCTAGGTCATCCTCACAGACTATGGCCATAAACACAGCATAGCTGCAAACAAGATTAATCAGCACAGACTGGCAAAGCCACTACAATCTAATACATTCTTTATTTATGTTCAGGAGGCCACAAGTCTTGGTGCTTTTTTATAGCGAGAGGTGGCCATCAGGATCAAAGTCCATCAAAACTACCAATCATTTTCTTTTCTCAGGCCTTATGAGGTTGAAAGTAAATTGGGCTGGAAAGAGAAAGCTTGAGGAGGACAGCATGCCTTCTTGGACTGTTGCTCTGATCTTTGCATTTGGTTTTCTTCTTGAACACAGTCTATTTTCCTGTTAGGCCTGCAGTTAGGTAACTGAGCAGTGAGTGGACATCATGACTGATGCTCTTACTGTGATTTCAGGCATATTTTCTTGGCCATTATTATTGCTATTGTAAAGTCAACCAACACCAACAACAAAAAAAGACATCCTTGCAAACTGGGGCTAGCATTTCAATACCAATACCATGAGATATATAAGCCAAATAGATGAAGAAAGACATACTATTGACTTACAGTCAGATTCCAAGAGATAATATTTGCATCTTCCAAACACTTGCTTTTAGACATTCTTTTGCTAGTAGACATTTATTGTTTTATAAAATGGAGTTGGTTAGAAATCACCAATCTTGCATAAATTGTTTTGTAGTATTGTGGGGTTTGTGTGTTAATTCTAATCTAGACAATGAAGTGATTTTACTGTTGGTTCTGTAGATACAAATTAGAGTTGTGAGTCACTCCCAGAGATCATCCATGAAGTTAGAGGAAAATTCTTCTGTAAATATTTTTTCTAGAATAGCTAAATGCACTGTATTAATAGGGAAACATATATGTGGGATTTAGGCCACCCCATTATTGTAAAACTGGTTCCCCTCTTGTTCTCAGAGGAAACAATATGAATTTTGCCATTGAATCAGTGTAACCAATTTAACTCAAGGTGCTGAAAACACATAAGTGAGAACATACTTGCATGAAGTCCTCAGGTAACTGCATTTTCCTAATATTTATCCCATGTATCTTGTAAACAGTGTAGTAAATTGAAGTGCAAGTTTATAAACCTTGGCTGGAAGTATGTAATTTTCTCTTTGCAAATGCCTTTTTGGCTAGTGAAGAAGGAATAATCTAGGTATTTAAAACAAAAAAAAACCAACTTGGAAATTTCTGTCCCTCCATCTGCTAACCACTTAACTCATAATCCTGTGTGTAATGCTATTGCAAATGCATAAATAATTGCTCCAGCCTTACGCTGCATGCACTGATTAAATAACTCAGCAATATATTACTTCTCCAGGAATGACTACAGCTTACAAAACATACAGAGCAGAAATACCTATTTCTCTTCATTACATATGATGACAGCTTTCAGATAAGTATTTTGTTGTCATCGCTGACGTAGCCAACATTATGTGACTGAGTAGAATGTATGTATAGTGAGTTCCCACTTCTACATGTGTCTCATGTGTGGCTGTATTGGATGAGCTCCAAATGCCCTGGATGCCTTGCTGTTCATCTCTAATTGTTTTCTGTGGTGAAGGCAGTTTGGTGAGGGCATTTCAGGAGAGGGAAGCCAGTAGCCAGTGGCTCCATGAGTTTTACACTAGATGGTGTGTAGGTGAGCTAACAGTGTTCACTGGGTTAAGAATTACCAAATACTGCAATCAGCTGCTCCAGGCATGGAAGGGATAGGAAGGATGTTTCAAAAAAAGATAAAAACAATATCTATGATTTAAAAAATAGAGGTTTCTCGTATCTTTTGCTGAGTTTTGGGGGTGGGGGTTGGGGGGATTGTTTGTTTACTTTTAAAATCTGGTGTTGATGGGTTAGAAATAAAGCAGTGAGCATCTCTACTGAAATGAATTGATATACATCACCTTTTGATTTATTGCTGGATTGTTGCTTGCTGATGACACTGTGGAACTCATCTTTGTGGCGCCCAACGTGGGGCACAAAGGGTTCAAATTTGTTACAGATTTGTTTGGTCTCAGAGTTTCAACATGTCGTACTTACATCTGGTATTTGCTGTTTTAGTATTTATCAGTTGGGGGGCCTGGGCTAAGGTTCTTGTTTTGATGTACTTTATGGTAATGACTTGTAATACATTAGACTCATTGATCATGAAACTTACTTTGCTTGTGTTCCCAGTGTGGTCATCACCTCTATACTTTGGGAGGTATATAATAGAAGTGTTTAGCAATTACACATCTTTTTTCCCTGTGAAAGAGACATTCCCTTATACCCCTAGCTCCCTCACCAGACTATTTACAGCATCATTTGAGAGTTCTGAAGGTTTTGAATGGCCTTTGGATACCCTCGAGACCAACCTGCTGATTGTGATGGGGACCAGCACGTTGGCACACACAGAGTGTGTTTTACCCATGCCCATTTTGTCTGATCTTCAAAGTTAAGCAGTCAGGTTTGAGTCTTGTCTAGGGTTAGATGACGATATAGGAGGGCCAAGAGATTTTTCCCGAGGCTGGACAGCCACGAGTGGCAGGGTGCTTAGGAAAGTATGGGCAAGTATCTAGGCCAGTGGGCCCCTCCAGTACTTTGGAATTTCACCAGTGAACAAGTGCAAAATCTAGAAAAACTAGTAACACACATAAATGATGTGTGTTGTCATCCTGATCATACCAGAGGGGGACAAATCATGGCAATGTGCTAGGGCTATGCTTACAGAGCCTTGTTCAACACTATCCAGCACCATCAAAGCCTAAAAAATGTCTTTGGATGTGATGGCAAAGCAACAGGCAGTGCAGCTACTCCAACTTCAAGTACAGTAGCTACACAAACCCCAGTGACAAGTGCAGCAGCTACTCAAGCTCTGACTACAACAGACAACGCAGCTTCTGGTGTTACTCAACCCCCAAGCACAGAGGCTTCAGCAACCCTGACAACAGATACTGCAGCCACTCCAACCCTGTGGCAGACACTAGAGACACTCCAACAACAGTGACAGTCACTGCAGCTAAACTGAAATATGCCAATATTGGTTGCCCCTGTAAGCAAGGGGAAACACAAACAAGAGGCACAAAGAGCATCCTGTACAGTGGAAAAAGATGAAGAACCAATGCACTTACTACATGGAACAGCATCTGAACAAGAGTTATTATGTGAATCAGAGGAAGAGGAAGAAGAAGAGGTGACTTCTCAAACCCGGACCTCGACTGAACTACGGAATATGTGAAAAGATCTCATCCGTCATCCAGGGGAGCACATCGTTACCTGATTGCTCCAATGCTGGGACAATGGGGCTGACGGTCATGAACTAGAAGGTAGGGAAGCCAAGCAGCTGGGATCACTTGCTAGGGAAGGGGAATTGACAGAACAATTGCAAAAGAGAAATGGTCCCTCAGCCTTTGGAGGCAGCTCTTGGCAGATTCGAAGGAAAGGTTTCCCTACAAGGGTGATGCTCGTCCAATTTGACCATGATAGAGAAAGGCATCCAGTCTCTGAGGGAATCAGCCATTCTAGAGATGATCTGTAGTAGGCTGAATGCTGGAAATGCATCTGTAGATCCAGATGAAGTCAAATGTACACCACCCATGTGGTGGAAATTTACACAGAGTGCACCATCATCATCTGCCCATGGCATCAATAACCTGGTATGACATAGCACCACCTGCAGTGGATGAAGTCAGCTCCAAGAGTTTGAAGACAATCTCACCCTTTCCATCACTTCAGCTGTGGAAAAACTGTCCCAGGAGTTCAAACAATTGAGAGATGACCTACTCGATCTATCCAGCTCCCCATGTGTACCAACCTACGTCTCAGCTATCAAGAAAAGGCACTCTACTGCTCAAGAGAGAAGATATAGGAGGTACACACCACGAGCCTCCCTGTGGTTTTACCTGTGGCATAACAGAGAAGACATGAGAGAGTGGGATGGAAAACTTACCTCAGCTCTGGAGGAATGGGTATGTGAACTGAAGAGAAGAACAAAGATCAAGGATGATCATCCCATGAAAGCTGTGGCTTCAGTCTCTGGTGAGCAGGTCCCCAGGCGGAGTGGGAGAGCTGATTTTACTCCAGCTCCTGTGACAAAGAAGAACTAGTCCCTGTCTAAAAGATGTAAGTGACAAATATTGTGATCACTACTAGAGGGGCCCTGCTTCCAGCCAATTGGAGGTAAGGGACAATCAGGA
>JBCJKH010025317.1:0-18020 GCA_039877255.1 Loriculus beryllinus | reverse complement strand
TTCATTTTCTCATTGACCACCACCCCCAAGTCCTTCTCCGCAGGGCTGCTCTGAATCTCCTCTTTGCCCAACCTGTAAATGTGCCTGGGATTGCTCTGACCCAGGTGTAAGACCTAGATGCTGCTGCAGCACCAGTATTTGAAGATACCCTTTTCAGGCATTGCCCTGCACCCAAAGAAAGCCATCTGGACACTCTGACTTGTTATGTGGAAGTAACTACAAGTGTTCCTAGTCCCTTCCTTTTTCAACAGAGACAGAAGTTTATCAGAAGAAAGAAATAATTGTTAACCTCTGCAACTTCTCTCTTTTCTGTCTTTGGTGCTTCCCTGATGCAGCTTGGGGGAAAGACAGGGAAGGAAAAAACCAAACCAAACAAAATCCCTCCAAACCCAAACCAGTGCTTAAATACGTCTCTCTACATCTTCAGCTAAGTTGGAATTCCTCCTTTTGATTAAAATTGGTGACACTGGAGCAGAAACCTGTTATGTACTCAGCTGGATGTAGCTAGGAGCAATAAAAGAAATTTGAGGTGGAGTCGCAATCTGTTAAGAACTGCTCATCATAAACCATTTCATCTTCTCTGTTACCAGCAGCTCTTCACTAGAAATTGTGCTGGATTTTAAGAAACAAGATAAAACTTTTACTGCCAGCAGATTTCTGCAGATCCCAATTTGCTATGAGCCCAATTAGTAGAGGGTTGAAAAAGGTTTTTGATCTGAAGTGAGAAATGCTGGCTATTGAGAAGATGTTTGCTGAGAAAAAACATATGTGTGTGTGTAATATGCTTGTATGTAGTAGATGTGTGTGTATAGATATCTCACAAATGAGTGGCACAGCTGGCTTGTGTCACTTTCAGAATGCAGAAGTGATCTGCTAAGGCCTGCTTTACTCCGGAGGAAGGTGATGGAAATATTTCTTTCCTGTATGATGATGGGCCAAGGCTTCCCATCCTGTGAAAAAGCAAACCCCAGCTGCAAGCAATGATTTTCCAGCCCTGAGGTGTGTTTCTGGGTGTCCCCATGTGTTGCCTGCTGTTGCAGGTGTGCTGCGCTGAGCCCACCTCTGCAGGTGACTGCAGAGGCTGGGTCTGTTGGTCCTGCTGCTGGAAAGGCAAGTGGGCTTTTAATTGCTGGGAAAAAGGGATGATCTGAAGTATGTGAAAAAGATTTTTTTTCTTCCAAACAGAAGACAACTGGAGATTAAAAGATGAAAACTGGGTAGCACCATGTGCAGAGAAATAATGAGGGGAAAACTAAATTGCGAGATGGAAAAAAGGAGCAGGAGAGAAGGAAACCTTCAGACACCTTCTTTAGAGGACCTGGCCATTCTGATTTTTTATCTGTTGCCTGCGAATCCTTTGAGGGGATTTGTACTGTATGCAAGCACCTTTATTTTTATATGTTCAGACCTCTGACTTCCCGTTTTCATTTTACCTTTAGAAGATGAAACTCACCATCAAAGAGTTCTTAAATGCAAATAGCCTTGAACAAAAACTGCTGCATTCAAAGCACACTTGCCTGGTGAAGGAAGAGGCATTGTGAGTGTAATGCCTGGGTGCTGGCATGGTCGAGGGCAAGCGCTGGAAGCTGGTGGGGTTGACAACTCTTCCCAGCAGGTTGTAGCATCTCAGTGGTGGAGATAAACCTGCTACCCCGGGTCCAGCACCTCCAGGGTCCCCACTGCCTATCCTAGCACACTCATGATCCCCACTGCCTGTCCCAATCCTGATGAGCACTTCCTGGCTGAGTCTCACAGCACTGGCACAGCCCTCCAGCACTGCTGCTTGTCACACTCCTTCAAAAGGAACTGTGTCTTTGCAAATTGAGACAGAAATATGCATTTATATTACCACTGTAGTATTTTTCTGCACATCAAAAGCCATCAAAAGAGCAACCAGTTGCATCCTAGCAGAGGAAGTGAGCTGTGGTTGTTTCAATCCCTCCAGCTTTCTGTTTGTGGGCAGCTTTCATGAAAAGACTCTTGCCTGTGTGATGGATCTCAGTAGGGTTGTTAATCACTGTCAACAGCTCGTATCATGCAAAACCACAGTGTTCTTGGATGCACCGTGTAATTCCGGGCTGCATGTATTTCCCTCCTGCTGCTTATGCCTATATTTATAACAACTCTAATTTCTGTTGGATGCAAAGAGTTTTTTGATCATACTTTTGCTTTAGCTGTGTGACACAGTTAAGCTGCAATAGAAAAAAAACTCTGTTGTGGTATTCAGGGATTGTCTCTCGTGAAAAGACCCGGTTGTATCACACGGGCACATTTTAACATATATGGAATTGGGTATTTCCCAAAGCCCTGCAAAGCCTCTCTTTTGGCAGACATGTTCAGTCAAATGCCTTTGCTCCAGCAGCAAAGACTTGCCATAAAATATTTTAAAAGTATGGGTTTTGATAGGTAATAGATTGCTAGTGTTGTATCCTGCATCACAACAGGGACAAAAATGGATGTTACAAGTTATGACTTTTCCTTACGAGAGGGTAAATACCAAAGTGACATAATTTTAGTGTTTGTTTTTATAAGAAAATAAGTGAAAGGGCAGTAGGTTCTTAGTTAAAAACTAATACAGCTGGGACTATGCTTAAGTAATTTTTCACAAATTCCTCAGAAAAACTTGATTTGGTTAATATGTCTTTCAGGTGAAACACAAACAGCATCTGTCTTGTAGTTAGGTAAGTGTGAGTCTTTCGCATAAATAAGCACTGATTTTGTAAAAATGCATCATAAAACAAAGCAAGATTTTAGTGGTAAATATGACAAAGGGATATGGTTTTGATGGAAAAGCAAGAGGAGATATGCTCAGCCAGTTATAATTAAAGGTTTGATTAGTGTATGGGGTGCTTTCACAACAAATGTGAGCAGCTGGAATTACAGAAATACATGAAGAAGGAAGCTGGTGAGGATTCTCCCCTTGGCTGTGCTGCTTGACAGCTGCATCTTCCTGAAGGATTTACATTTCTCACACAATTCAGACAAGTCTCAATGATGTGTGATACCCAAGGCATTTCTAGCTCCTATAAGCCTTCCCTGTCCTGCAAAGGCTAGCCCTGGGCACATCTGCCTGGAGTTGTTAGAGCATGGCCTGCTCACAGCTGTCTGGACATATAGAAATCATACAGAAATGCCCTCACCTGCTTCTGGGCAGGTATCCCCATCCCTCCCACTGCAGTTCCAGTACTCCAGTTGCACCTCCTGAGGAATGAGACCCTCCTGCCCCATTGTCCTCAGCGCTGCCTGTGACAATGATGGCATTGAACCAATTCATCCAACTTTCTGTGCTGTTATAGCATAATAATTTAACCTGCCCTCCGTTCAGAAATCCTTATTTCTGCTTGTTTCATACACAGAAGATCTCTTTCTCCTAAAGCCATAACTGAGTATTATAAAATTACACTTTTTTCTAGTAAGGCAAAAAAACCCTCAAACTGGTGTATATGGCAATGGATGGGCTCACACCAAGATGTCTCAGGCCTTGGAGCAAAAGCATATGAGAAGAAACTATCGACATGCCTTTGCTAAATCAGAAGTGGAAAGGCTTGCTCCCAGCAGATCTCAGAGTAGTCTGACAAAATTAAATGTATATAGTGCTTGATGCTGCAAATATCTATCTGAAATAAGTTCCTTAAGAAAGGTGAAGCAATAAGTTTGAAAACTGTGGTGGGGGGACAGCATAAGCAAAGTCTTACAACCATCAGAAATTTTCTGTGGAGAAATGATTGACATTTATTGCGTCTTATTTTTCAGTTCAGATTGCATTTTATTATCAGAGTGAACTGCTATACCTTAGCTATTTGGGTAACTGGAATAATGACAATATAACTTCAAGATTATGCTAACTATGTTAGTTCAGCGTTTGGCATTATTTTCCATTTTGGTATGAAGTGCAGAGCAAGGGATTGGGACAGGGAAATGTGGAGGTATAAAGAAAAGGTGGAACTGGGAATGCATATTTCTAGGTGTGTTTTAAGGAGTCTTGATTACCTGCTAAAACATACAGCTGAGACTGATTAGAAACATGAAAATCAACAGCGGGATTAAAACATCTTCCGTGGCAGACAGATGAACCCAGAGAAAGAGTAATGATGATGATGCCAGTATTCTGAGGGACTCATTCTAATGATACTAGAAAATTCAGTGTATGTAATCCTGCCTCCCAGCAGTTACTCTATGCACTCTCAGCTTGCACATCGTGTACTGCGGAACAGGAGCTTTATCTGTGCCCCAGCTCACCCCTCCTGATGACCATCACTGGCCAGCCCTGTGTTGGGATGGGTGAGTAAGCAACAAGGGCTTTATCAGAGTATGGATGTGTACTGAAGCAGACTTTCTTCATTTCTTTGAAGTATTTTTAATCAACCAAATTTGCCTAATAAAAATAAATAAACCAAATTTGCCTAATAAAAATGTAGGATCTGGCTCTTGGTAACATTGAAGATAAAGGCATGTAACTATATTTCTGTCTTTCATCTTTGTCTCCTGCAAAAGTAATGTGCATCTACCAGTGATGTTAATATTCATATTTCTGTGCATTCCTCTGATGTTTCACTAAGAATAAGCTTTTGGCAAAAATATAGTGGAATAAGTAAAAAAAAAAAAAAAACTGGCTCTTAATTCTTCTTTTGCATTCTTCATCCAGATTTGGTAATTAGACCCTGAAATTCTTTGTATTTCATATTTTATAGTTGACCTTCTACTCAAGCTTCTTCCTCAAGCTTTTATTCCCCTGCAAGTCATCTCTTTATACCTCACATGGCAGTCACTGCCCTTTATGTTGATCCATTCATCAAAGCTCATCATCAGCCTGCTGTAGAGACCTCCCAGCACTGCAGGACCTCCTGCCCTGCTCTGCCACGAAGACAGAACTGTCTATAGGCAGCTAACAAACCTTCCTGGATCTTCTGTGAGAACCATGCTGGGTGCCATACTTATTTGTGAGAACAAGTCAGGGGAAAATGCTGGTCCAGAACAGCCGTCTGGGCTTGAGGGTGTGCTGTCTTAGTTCTACCTCCTTCAGGTTGGGCTGCAGGATCAAGGGAGTTTACCTTACCCTGCAGTCACTTCCAGTTTCCCTATCACTAAATTCAGCTCTTCCCTGGAGTCCAACAGCCTCTCTTTTCATATATTACATTTCTCTCTCCACCACTGGAAAGATCTCTTCTTTGACCATTGTGGCCAAATGCTCAATATAAGATTTGATGTAAGATTCTATCACTATTTTCTGCTAAGGAAGACCTCTGCAAATCTCACTCTCTTCCTCACTTGCCTCTTGATCATTTGTAAGAAATTGTCCTTGAGTGTGCGGAAAATTGATTCCTCTATGTGTGGGGGTTTTATTCTCACTGAGGCTCTGTCACATAATGAAGAATTGAGCCAAAATTTGAACTCTCTTTTTTTTTTTTTTTTAATATAAACTAGTAAGCCCAAGGTAGACCCCTTGCGAAAACATACATGGTTTTATGTGGCTCGTGCTTCATAAGAGCTAAAACGCCCAATCTAAATGTATGAGGACGGCACACCAGATGCAAGAAAAAGTTGGAGACATGTCCTTTGAAATTACATTAACACCTCAAACTATCAGTAGTTAATAGTCAAACTTTTCTTGCTAGAAGAAAACGTTGCCTATCCTGCCCTACATTTGGCTTTTTCTACTATAAGAATGCCTGTCACTGATTGTACTTGTCCTGTGGTTGATTACTTTGCTTCTTATCCTGCATGTCAGGTGTAAGACTCCAAGATTTCAGAATAAATTCTTGTTATTTGACTGTGGACTTTCAACTAGAACATCATCTCACCTTCCTTTTTTATTTAGGTAGTTCGTGTCCACCATGGTAGAATATGCTTTTACTCTTTTAAAATTCAAGCTAATAGTTCTTCATGGTTTTGGTTTTTTTTGTTGGTTTTCTTTTTTTTTAACAGTCTTTTTCCTTTTGAATAATTCCAGGTATATACTGGTGTACTAGAGTTAGGTATGTCAGTAAGTAAAGTCGGCAAGAGTCAGGGACGCCTTTTTTTGTTTGGGTTTAACTTCCTTTGTTAAAATCAAGTGGAAAGCATATACTTCATTACAGCATTTTCTCCTGGTTTGTTCCCACAAATGAGCATGTCAAGAGCAGTCAGCTAACAGGAACATGAATATTTCCAGTCATCAAAAACCTCAGTACTTGTTAAATTTAAATATAATTTAATAATGGCACCTAAATCCACACTTGTCAGGTGGCCTGACATCAGGATCCTGGTGTCGTTATTTCTAACGAGCTTGTGCTGGCAGCCGGAACAGCAGAGCTGTCTTTGCTCTCCCCTCTAATTGCAGCCAGGGCTGCCAGCGAGTGCAGCTGGAGTCATGCTGACCTTTCCAGAAGCCTCCAAAGCTGCTGTGCTTTGAGTTGACTGAGTCTTTTTTTCCCTTGCTCACTTCACTCCCTCTGCTTCGTTAGGCAGGCACTAGAAAGACAGGTTAATAAAAGGCGAGATTTAGATCAGTCACTATGCAGCAGTGCAGAAACCCCAAAATCAATCAGCTGGCCATTCAGATAATTCTTAACTACAAATTTCATACCCTGTTGGCCTAGGAAAGAGTATGTACTCTCCAGATAATTGCACTAAAGTCGATTGCATGTTCACAACACTGTGAACAAAACTCTATGCCCAGCATTTTACTTACGTCTCTGTTTCTGGCTCGCCTTCAGAAGTGGAAGGTGTACATAGTCATTAAGTATAGTGAGAAACCATTATGTGATACTAGCATCCACCTTGAGACACCAATTAGAACTACTATATATTCTATATTGGTTGTACCACTGTGATATTTAGAATTCAAAGGTGTTTTCTTCTCACTTGCTGAAAATGGTTGTGTAGGCTTGATATGTTCATTGGCTCTAGCACAGTGTTCTTGCATCACTGGTCTGAAATCTGCTGGCATTTCTAGAGCAGAAAGTTGCAGGGGACTTTCCTGCTGGATGTATTTTTAAGATGAAAAGGTGTCAGTGTCACCATTTCTAAGAAATTGTCTTGAGTGTACTGAAAATTAATTCCTCTAGGTGTGGGGGGTTTATTCTCACTGAAGCTCTGTCACCTAATCAAGAATTGAGCCAAAATCTGAACTGGTATGCCTAATGCAGATCCCCTGGGAAAACAACCTGTGCTTGATGGGTGTCTGAGTGTTTATTCCTGTGCCTTATATGTCCAGATAATCCTTGAGTTGATCTATCCATCATTTGCTGTAATTCTTGTTGTTTGGTTTGTACTGTCCATGCCTATCGCTTGCACCAATATTCACACTGTTGTTATTCCTGAAGTACTTTGCACATACGTGGCACAGGATGGGAAGGTTTTCTCCATTTCTGGTGTACATCATGTGGGATGTAACTGTGTAAGGCAAAAATAAAAGTCACAGACTGTGACATATCTGCAAATGCAATTTATTAATTGCCTTTTGTTGAGAGGTATGTTCATATCCATCTAAACATAATATGGAAATAATGGTTTGGAAGAATCCACTGGTTTTCTTACAGGCTCCCTTAAGCACAACTGTTTATAGAAAACAAAGCAAATGTTGTATTTGTCGCACTTCTACCAGCAAGGAATCAATTAAACTGGCAAGGCACACCACCAGAATAATGATGGCTGTATTATTTCTCATATTTAAAATAAGAAGAGAAGCTATTAATACTAGATCTATTTAGTGTTAAATCTGCTATTCAAAAAAATGTTCAGAAAGCCAATGAATTCAGGCAGTTAATAATATGTAATTTTAAGATGACTGGGTAACTGAAGTATGAAATGTCCAAAAGTTCAGATGTCTCAGAGATTTGATCCAGTAAAAGTCTTAATGGCTATTTTAATTATATGACATGCTATAGCATGCTAGTTCAGTGAATCCCAAAAAAGTTAAAATTGCTGGTTTTTTTTTTGATAAATAATTATTAAAAAAGCTGGATTGTTAAAATAATCATTGACTACTTCAAAAGGCTTCCACTGGTAGTCTTACTATTCAGTAGAACTAAAATACGAGTCAAACCCTCAATGAGCTACAAGCGCTTAATTGGAATATATATTTGTGAGTGAGTTTGTTTTTTTCTCTCTGATAACTAGACCATGATGGATTTAAACAAGCTTTGGAACTGAAGTTGGTCACTGGATTAATTACAAGTGATTTATCCAGCACAGTGCAGCCTCTGTTCCTTGCTGTTCAGTGGTGGACATTGCTACATTCCAGTTACAGTTCACCCTTCAGCCTGTGGGTTGTCTGCACTGCATGTGTGTTTGCTCCTCATCCCTGTTTCTCCCTTCTGTGATGTCTCAGCGCAGGTGCCACTTCTCCCAGTCTTAGCTCTCACACTGCTTGGGGGAAGAGGGCTTACATTAGTCCTTGCAGATTCCCAGCTGGAGGTAGGGATACTTTGAGAGTGTTGCACAGCTTTTGCAAAGGGTAGGTTAACCAATCTTTGCTGAAGATGCTACTATGGTTCTGATTCTCCATAATGGGGAGCCCAACTTGTAAATAACCTGAGTTATCCTACTGCAGCATCAGAGCATATTGCAGTGTTTATTGGGTTTTCTCAGCCTTCTTATGAGAAAATATCCTCTTTATTATAAAGATGAACAATTTAATTATGATAAGGCTTAGGTGGTTAGAGATATCAAGGTTACCTATTTTAAGGTGATTTCAGTTCTGAGGAACTAGACTGAGGTGATTGTCCTAGGTCTGGCAAGGATTCCATAGGGGATCCCATTTCTTCCTCCATTTCTTCTCCTCAGTACAGAAAAAGGGATTCTGTGTTAGCACAAGAGCTGTGGCACATGTGTAAATAATATTTAGGAATTGCTCGGTTTCTCCATTGCCTGGGTGACTGAATGTAGCTGTAGCTGGTGGAGAATTTCCAAGAACAGTCTCCATAGGCATATAAATAGCACTTAAATGAGTGTTTTCCTCTTTGTTAAATAACACAGATTTATTTTTAACTCCTTTTCCCAGTCAGTGACATGCAGAATGAGGATAGTAATAGGAGAGGAGTAAGGAAGCTTTTGAAATCCAAGGCATGAACACGCTGTAGCCATCAGCACAAGGCATTTTTGCAGCTTCTCCAGAGAGTTGTGGTGGTGTAACTTCTGCTGTGTAGTGTCATTGTTCTACGTGGAAATACAAGTCTATTTTTCACTTGAATGAGCAGGCACAAAGAAGCACCATCTGACATAATATATTTGGGCTTTCAAAATGTCTTTAGCAAAGTACCAGAACACAGAGTAGGAATAAATGGCCATTTGACTGTGGCGAAAGGTTAACAGTAGGGTGCCCAGAGATTTCCACCTAGGGACTGTTGATGTCTGTCATGCTAATTAAAGATGTGGGGAATGGAGTGATTACTGATGTGGTACATTTGCACATGATAGAGTTATTTAGACCAGTAAAAGCTGCAATTCTCCGGTCTAAAGGGACCCTAATGAAGCAAGATGATCAGCAAGATGACAGCAAATAAAACTCAATGTTGTGAGATACAACTTATGTAGGACAGAGTAATTTGGAAAGCTCATATGTCTGGAACTAACAGCAGTGATGTGAATCTTAGAAATGCTGTTTGGAAGGCACTACTGGAGGTCATACTGCCAAAGTCCCACCATGAAGCACCAGAGCAAGTCAAATGTGACTGCCTAGATGAGTTTGGCAGTCACCAAGAATGGAGACTGCACCAGCTTTGGGTGCCTTTGCCACAGCTGCCCACCATAACATCTTACTTAAAGCCTCCTAGATTGCCCCTCATAGCTGCTCCTGATCCTAACAAGGAGGATTTGGACTTGCAGTTACCCTTCAAGTGGTGGTAGGCTCTCATTAGATACACAGTCCCCTTATCACAGGTGACATGATCTCGGTGCCTGGCCACCCGGGTAAAATCTCTGTAGTTTCTCTGTATTCTCTTTCTTTTTGACAGCAAAAAAACTTGTTAAACCTAAGTCAAATTTCATTAAAAAATCTGGGCAAAATCAACCTTTCTTTTCCTATTAGATTTGTAAGACCTTTTATTTGGAAATGTTTTGACACAAATAGCCATTTTTATTAATTAATATTTGCAAAATGTCTTCCTAGACTTATACTAGCCATGCACTGTCAGTCTGTGCAAGTGCTCATGAAAGAATGAGGTACCTGAAAGCTTGATGTTGTTTTCAGTCAATTACTCATTTTGTCTTCCGGAATAAGTGCTGTCCTGCTGCAAACCAGCAGTCTCAACAGCAATAGGTAGCTCTCCCTAGACACCACCCCTTTTCTTGTCTATCTAGCATGTTTAGAAACTACCTTGTTCTACTAACCAGCTCTGAATGCACACATCTGGCTGGAAAGAGAGTTTACCTTGAGCTCACTCCCAGGCTCCACACACTGATGAAGTGCCAGCCCCATCACACCACTTGCCCCCAGATCCATCCGGCTTCCTCACAACCTATTCACAGCTTTTCAGCTGCTAATGAGACTAAGGCTTGTGCTGTGGGAGTAAATGATAAATACCATAGTCAGAATCAAGAAATTAATATGACTGGGTTATAAATTGTGTAGGAGTTCTGCAGTGGGATTAAAGGTGATCAGACACCAGACACATTATACTGAATATTGATTTTTCTGTACGACAAGTACTGTTTTTGTATTCTTGACTGTCAAACAAAACCTACCATACAAATTAAGGGGGCATATCCAATAAATCCCATGTTTATAAATTAGCTGGATTCCACAGGGCAGATTAATTATCGAAGGCAATTAATTTGAGCTGTTAACACTTAAATCATTAATATTTTAGTGGAAGTCCACTGGAAGCACCAGCCCTGGAAATTACATCTTGTGTTCCAGTGACTGCTTTTATTCTGAAAATACTGCTTCCATTTGTGATGGGAAGCAACAACTTATAAACACTGCAATAATCATAGAGCGCCACACGCTTTCTGTTTTTCTGTATGCCAGATGAGTCATCACAGCTATTTTGTATTACAATGTTATCAGAATGGATCTCATGATATGATTATAATGCATGTAAAGCTTAGCAAGGAAATACTATATAAATTTTTAATATAATTTTCTATTCAATGCTCATGTTTTGTAGTGCACAGAGGCAAATTATTTTAACTTGTTTATGCCAGAGTGCATAGTTGCTGCTTCAATTGCTTTATCTCCATCATCCAAAACTCCATGTGATGAGAAAACACTACATAATTTTGTAATATTGTGCCACGTACATACTATGTGAAGATTGTCTATAGTATATAATTGTCTATTTTTCAATTTGAATTTTTATTTCATCCTGCTGATTGCCAAGTAAGACAAGGTTTTCATAAAAATTAATCATTTCCCATCATGTTGTTCTTTGAATGCCAAAGTGAAATACCAGTCTCTCAAGTGAAATACCATCTCTTCATGTGTGTCTGAAGGTCAAAGAAGCTTCAGAAAGGTGATGTTTTCCCAGAACATAATAGCTCAGTAATCAGGGTGTACTGAAACGATGTCTGACAATTATTGAAATTGTATTTTCATATGTTTCTAATTTGGAATTCACTTTTAAACTGTAGAATTTTAATACCTAGGTAAGTAAGGGTTTGCTAACAATATCTAGAATTCATAATGTGGGAAGAGCTTTCATCTCCACCAGCTCATCTTTCTGTGGACTGTAGTGGACAGATATCCATCCCCCAGGGAGCTCAAGCAGCCTACTGGGAAGATTTAAAAGCAAAGCACTGAGCACAATGTCATAAAGTGCAAAATCGTAATGAAAGAAAATACTGGGAGTACAAAATATGAGCTTTCTTGCAGTGCCACATAGTAGAGCTGTAAGGCAATTAAACCACAATGCTCAGATGCAGTTGGTTTTATGTGAACCTAGAGCAGTAGATACTCCTAGAAAGGAAAGAACAGTGACTGTGACAGGGTTTTTTTTCTGTTTCCCTGAGAATTTTGCCCTTCCTGCTGGCTTGTCATCTATAAGAGAAAAGCATGAAAGGAAATTGCCTAGGTGTGGAGTGGTCTAGCCTGACTAGATAGTTAATTAAGAGGAGGCTTCTCTCAACAGGAGAAACCAACAGTATCAGAATAGCAAATGTAACAGACCTTGTGAAAAAGCACAGAGAAGCTCTCAGCTGGGAAATAATCCATGTCTGTTTCCAAATACTGTGACAGTGTTTATTCATCCCCACTTGAGCCAAAGTGTTTGCACTGGGAGTTGAGGAATTGAAGGGCAAATGATACCAAAGGTAGCTGATAGGGAGGGGGGATCTTCCATAAAGGCAGTAGGCTTCCCCAGAAGAATGAGGCTTGGGCCAATAAGATTACAAAAAGTTCAGAGGAGCATTTTATGTAAGGAAGGGATGCGGTTGAATGAGCATATCATGCGAGTTAATGTGTTCCTACTTTGTTAGAATTAGCCACTCATTTAAATTACCTGCTTTTGTGGACTTGCAAAGGGGGAAAATCTGAAGGTACTAAGCAGAGTTTGGCTTGTTGGGAAGACTTGGTGAAGTTTCGTGGGGGAGAAATAGTCCGTAAAAACGAAAAGGAAATCGTGTTTTATTCATACAGAAAAAGGAAACAGTAGTGAAATCTGCCTCCAGCAGGATGCAGTTGAGTGAGAGAAAAAGGTGTTCATAGTGTGGATGAGGAGAGGAAGATGACAGAAGGGAAGCTTGAGTGGCACCACTCGTCAGAGGAGGCCTGAGAGGAGATTGGAGCAGCACATCTTCAGGGGCTAATGAAAGGCAGGAGAGGCTGCAGAAAGGCTGACTAAAGGTTGAGCAGGGCTTTAAAAGCAGGACAGAAATGGCATGCTTCAGTAAGATTAGAAACAGTAAGATTAGAAAAAAGCTGCAGCAGTAAAGACTTCAGGGTTATTTTTACCCCCAACTGGTCAAGTCAGAGACAACAGTATGTATCGTACACTGAGAAAAATAAAGAGAATTTCAAAGTTACAGCCATGTGATTCTATCCTTTGGCCTCTGTAGCTCTGTGTCCTCCATGATCAAGCAGGCTGCCACAATTAACCTGGTGTTAATCACATCCCTTCTCCATGCTCAAAGAAGAACTTATTGGAGAAGGAAAAAAATGCAGCTCATGAATATTTATAGTTGGTATTTACACTGGCAGCTTCTGGTTATGGAAACACAAAAGCATAAAACAAGTTTAAAAGGCTGCTTTATTCTTAGACTAAAATACTTGATAAGTCTTCTTCCATAAAAATGCACACACAAGTACTAATATAAATAGTAAGAGTAAAGGTCAGGCTGACTGCTCCTGTATAGATCAAAAGATTAGCATTTTAGAGAAGACATATAAAGTCTCCTGTGTTCAGTTTCCAACCATGTCTGTGAGGTACTAAGGAAGAAAAGAAAGGGTTGCATTTCTTTTCTGTGGTATGTAAAGAGAAACTGTCCACAGCATTATCACTCTCAAATTCTCATTACTTTTCATGGAGGACTTCTCCAGAAAAGTAAGAAATTAATGATTTAGTATCACAAGAAACAAGTAAGGGGCATCTAAGGCAGTAAAGTTCATAATCCGCATTTAAAAAAGGAAGCTGGCTTTGTTAACGCTAATTTAATTCAGATTCTGAACACTTATCTGAGAAGAAAAGCTTTCCTTGGGAAAAATTTGCATGCCCAACTCTTTCAGCTGCAGAATAAGAAAGCTTCTTTTTAGATTTTCTGGTTAAAGCAGATTAGATGAGATTTAATATTTTTGATTTATTTGTTTACGCATTTATTTGCTTTTTAAACCTTAGGGTAAAAAGCATGAGCAGATTTTAAGTTCTTTCATCTCCAGGAACAGTAATTTCATTTTAAATCTTGCTTATATAACACAAAGCAGAAAAATTGTGATTCCCTTTTCCATTTAAATAGCCTTCAATTTTTATTGCATGGAGTTAAAAAATTTGATCCTGTAGCTCAACACAAAGCAGATCAGTCAATTACAAAGCCAGAAGGAACTTCAGTTTGATACCAGCCATAAAGCTTCCCTCAATTAATTTTTAACTAAAGGATGCCTCTTAAGATTGAAAGTCCAGTTTTGCTTTTTGGATTACCATTGACATTGATTCTAAACAATACTCATAGGTTTTAAGGTGACAAATTTATTAAGGAAAAAGAAATAGGAAAGAAAAAAGAAGTCTTTTTCCTTTTGTACTGAAGCCAAGGTGTCTGAATGTTGCCACAAACCCTGTTCAGACTGATTTGTAGAAAAACGCTCAGAAATCTCCAACAAAGTTTAAGATGACAAGCAGGAATTATTTACTGTTGTGCCGGGAGACACGGGGGATAGCTCCTGTGCGCGTGTCAAGCTCAATCACCAAACAAGCCGTGATTATATAGTCATCAACTTATTCATTACATTACATGCATGTTGGGACAGATCCTGTTCAACATCTTTGTTGCTGACACGGACAGTGGGATTGAGTGCGCCCTTAGCAAGTTTGCCGATGGCACCAAGCTGTGTGGTTGGGTGGATACGCTGGAGGGAAGGAATGCCATCCAGAGGGACGTTGACACGCTTGTGAGGTGGGCTGATGCTGACCTCATGAAGTTTAACCATGCCAAGTGCAAGTTCCTACCTACTCAGACACAGCTGCAGGTTGGGCAGAGAATGAACTGAGAGCAGCACTGAGGAGGACTTGGGACTGTTGATTGATGAGAAGCTTAACATGAAGTGGCAGTGTGCACTTCCAGCTCAGAAAAACAACTGTGTGCTGCATCAAAACAAGCGTGACCAGCAGGCTGAGGGAGGTGATTCTGACTGCTTGCACTGGTGACACCTCACTTGAAGTACTGCATTCAGCTCTGAGGCTCCCAACACAAGAGGGAATTGCACCTGCCTGAACAAGTCCAGAGAAGACCATGAAGATGCTCTGAAGGCTGGAGCATCCGTCTTATGAAGACAGGCTGAGAGAGATGGGCTTGTTCAGCCTGGAGAAGAGAAGACTCAGGGAGACCTTAGAGTATCTTCCAGTGTCTAAAGGGTGTCTGCAAGAAATCTGGAGAGGGACTTTTTACAGGGACATGTGATATGACAACAGAAAATGGTTTTAAATTGAAAGAGGAGAGATTTTGATTAGCTATTAGGAAGAAATTCTTTACGATGAGGGTGGTGAGACACTGGCACAAGTTGCCCAGAGAAAGCTGTGGTTGCCCCATCCCTGGGAATGTTCAAGGTCAGGTTGGACAAGGTTTTGAGCAACCTGGTCAAGTGGAAGATTGCAGGAGGAGTGGAACTAGATGATCTTTATGGTCCCTTCCAACTCAAACCATTCTATGATTCTATGATGCAATGCACCCCAAAGGAGTTTGAGTTCACCTTTAGTATGACACAATGGATACCCCAGAGGAAAAATAATTACAGTGACTGAGGAAAGTTTGCACTTATGAACCCAATTTTGAGCTCAGTTAAGTCAGTGCAGTTTTGAAGCCTAGCAAGTAAAAGAGTAAATGCCATTTAATTCAGTGGAAAGATTCACTGGTCTTTACTCAGACACCAAGCGCACTAAAAAGGTCACTTTTCTCAGTGCAGAATGAATTGTGCAAGGTTCTCCCTATTATTTTACTCCCTATTCATTTCAGTTAATTAAGAAACTTTGTATTCCTTGTAATGAATAGGTCTTAGCTGTGAGTGGAAAGTGGCACTTCCCACCTCATTGATGGACTGGACTTACTGGCTGTTACCTCTTACTGGTTGAGAAGTACTATATTAACTAGTTGACTAGTCTTCCAAGGATAACGCTAAAGTATGAATAATTATTCATGAAACTTCCTATTCAAAGCTCTTGAAAACATTAAATATGCCAATCTTCCTCTGACAAAAAAATAAGCAAAAATTACTGATTCTCTGCATTTTCCATACTATATAATTTTCTCCCTATCTGAGTGACCTAAGATCTTACCATCATTTCCTCTGCTTGGTTAGGATAGAGAAGAGCTGACTGGTTGCACTTCCATATTTCCAGGAAAGTGCTAAAAAAGAGCTATAAGCCATTTTTCTCTTTAATTTCTATTATTATTTGTGTCTGTATCCAAATCTTGGCCTGACTCTTGATAAATGAATCTCTAAGAATTTGTAGGAGTTGATGCATTTTACTCATAAAACTGAATTATACGACTGTATGGCTTTGGCAGGTCCTTAAATAAGCTATTTTCATACTTCCCTGCCAGTGTATTCAGACTTGACTTCTAACATCTCCAATTTTCCTGTCTTGGGGTACTTACAAACTGGAATTGCCAATCAAATTATAACTTAATAAAATTATTATAATTTTAAACACACTCTTTCAATAAAAGTAGAAGGCTTCAATAACAGTCAGTGAAATAATGATGGCATAATCCAAATGCTTTTTGTTACATCCATGTACAGACACTCAGCTCAGTGCAATTGGGTGGAAGTTAATGGGATTACAGCAGAGCAGATTCCTTTTCATGTAATGTAAATTTTGAGGGGGCATTTTAGTGTATGCACTATTAAATCAGCCATAAATTCTCCTTTGCTATGGTAAATATGCAACAGTCCATGCATGCTCTACATTTTAGCTGTTTCTTGACAATGGTATTTACAATCTTTTACCTTTTGTGCTTTACAATTTGCAAGTGTTTATATGGTGGACTACCATAGAGTTAATAGGCAGAAACAGATTCTGCGAGGACAGCACCCGAAAGAGAATTTCCTTGTAAGACAAAATCCTATAATTTCTCTTTTCTCCTTATTCTGTAGGGAATCAACAGCCAAACATTATTGCTTTCCCTCTTTGCTTAAACTCGTAACAATGCAATCAATTCAAGGTAAGAAAAAAGAAAATCAGGACCTTCGAGCCTCAGAAAAAAAATGGTTTTTTTCTTCCTTTTATATTTCAATGATTTGTATGCTGTTTATATGATTTGGAATGCAGCTAAATTTTATATTCGAAAGGGGATTTAATTCAGGTATTATGCAGAAGTTCTGTGTTGTATCTTTACACAGACAGAGCTTTGTTGTTTGGCTATTATCAGCCGTATAGTAGAATAAAGCATATAATCTGGCTCCTGATGAAACTTCTCAGGGACCACAATAATGCAGGATAATATATATACATATATACAGCCCTAGACAGATAATAAATGAAAGCTTTCTTAACATATTTCACTTTGAAGATTTTGACCAGATGGGTAGAATGGGAATTAGGCATTACAGAAGTCTTCTGGTAATCAATATGGCTTAAACTCAGTATTGCAATTAACATGTTATTGTACAAATCAAATGAAGATGATCCATTCAACCACACAACCCGTCCTGGACAACCACCACAGAGACAATACCTGAGATTTATACAATGTTTAAATGGGAAAAAAGTGAGTCAAAGCACTGGGGTCTTTTCAACAAGTTTTTAATCAATTCACTAGTCACATTGTATTCAATCTAGATGAAAGAAATCAATGGTACATTTAATTAGAAGGTTATTGCTTTTTTGAGAGGAATTGCAGAAGGAATTACGATTCTCAAAAGGTGTGTTCAAAGTGTTCTTCATAGGGCACACCATGCTGCTTTATATACTGAAGTCATACAGATGAAGACATGCTTTGTTCAAATGTAGGTAATTGCATATTTGTACAGCTAAGTGACCTGATTTTCAGAGGTGCTGGGTGCTGACTTCTTTTGAAGTTTACATGTCTTCACTGCCTGTGAAAAGTAGGCCACTTATATAAATGCCTAAATATAGATTTTGGTGCTTGAATTTAGGCTGCCAAGCTTGACAGTTTCTGCTTTAATAAATAAAATAGACCTTCTAAGCTGAAAGTATGTCAGTAAACTTGGCACTAGATAGACAAACACTGACTGGATTACAGCAACAAATTGTGCATCTTTTGGGTCCATTCCACAAATGTTAAGTGCCTTGAAAAAAATCCCAGCAGAAACAGGAGAGTGAACTCTAAGCATAAACAAACACTGGCTTTTGTATGCTTTCTTTCAGCACATTGTCCATTATACAGAAAAATGCTTTGATGAGACTCTTATTTGAAATTTGGTCATGTCATAT
>JBCJKH010025316.1:0-11792 GCA_039877255.1 Loriculus beryllinus | reverse complement strand
CCCCCCCCCCCCCCCCCCCCCCCCTCCCCCCCCCCCCCCCCCCCCCCCCCCCCCCCCCCCCCCCCCCCCCCCCCCCCACCCTAAATACATGATTATCCTCCTACTTCTTTGGCCTCATCTGATATGGAGAGGAAAAACAGCATGTGTCTATCTACCTACCACCACAGCATTGTTTACAAAGACATGAGGATGAATGAGGTGATGTTTGTTATGGTTTTGATTTTTTTTTTTTGTTAATTAAATGCATCACACCCAATCAGGAAAGACATTAAATCTCCAGTTAAAATAAAAGAAGATCAAATAAACGTACTATATGTTTTGAAAGACAATATTGTCAGTGGGAGGGGAACATATCAGGGAAGAAAGACCAAGCAGTTTTTCTAGGGGGAAGATCTTCTCACAGGCAATGCTTGCAAGACATGAAAAAGGCTTTCTGTTGCAATTTTCTCTTCTGGAATTATCCCAGGCTGAACGACTTTTGATCTCATGTTGATGAAAGACAAAGTACAGGAGCAAGATTTCTCAAACCCCTGTCATTATTGTGCTGGAGAAATAATCCTGATTTGTTGAGTTGTTTTCGATATTTCCTACTGCTGTCAATAAATGTAACTTATTGCAGTGATTGCAAAAAAGCTTCCCAAGACCAAATGTCAACCACAAAGAAAACAGTTTGCAAAAACAAAAAGAGAGACTTGCTGCCTTAATTGCAGCAAACCACTAAATGTCTTGAAGAAAGATGGAGCCCATCGTACCTCATGGTGCTTTCCAAAGCCTCTGCTGCCTTCAGGTAAGGACAAGATCCCTCCCTCTCTGCAAAATGACCTACCCCTTTTTCCTGTGCTTATACTATTGAATTTCCCCCCAAAAGGCACCGGATGCTTTTCGGGTTCTGCACCAATGGCAATGTGTCAGTGCATGTCCCAGTCTTCCCATGAAACTAGTGTTACTGGTGACCATGTTTGATGCTTTGTGACTGCATGTTGTCTTGCTCTAGCTCCTGCTGGCTGGGATTTTGCTTAAGCTTGATCTGCAAAATGAAATTGGTGGTGCTGCTTCACCAGCTGGGTAAGTTCCTACATCTGAGTAATGTCAAGGCCATGCCAGAGATGTGGTTATAAAAGCTACCTTACCCTGATGCTTCTGCATATGGTCTCGTTCTTCTAAGGGTGCATTTGTCGGTGTGACACACTTGTTTTCTACCCTTCCTTTCTCTTCATAGTAAGAGATCATTGCCTCCTCCCAGTTCCCCCACGTGCCTCCTGTCTTCTATGCCCCAAACTAGCCTAGATCTTCAGTACTCTACCTAGAAGGCAGTTTTCAGGAATTCCACCACAAAAGAGAGCTTCTCCTCAGGTTTTCGTACCCCTCCTCCGGGGGCAGCCTGTGCCTGAGGGACAAAACAGAAGAGAAAACCCAGGAAAATTAGAGAGAATTAGACCTCCTGCTCTGTGGCTGTGCTTGGGGGAATGCTGTGCAGATGTGAGCTGTTGGAGGCCACAGCTTAACAGAAAGAAGTGCTTGCCTGTGGAGATATCAGACTGGCTGGAAATTCACCCTGGGAGCTTGATCTTGGGTATGCAAGAAGGAGCAGCCAGGGGACTACAGCTGTCTTTTTTAGTGTTTTGAGTGGGAGGCCTGATGCTCACTAGATAGCACTAGGAAGTTTATTTATATTAATCAACATTAACAAACAGTCAGTATGGACTTCTGTGTTTGCGTACACACACCTCTATATTTAACCAACCAGGCGTGTGCTCCAGAGCTTAGCTTTCACACGTCTTTTATTTGATTTTTATCACTATCTTGAGCATAGAAATTTCTGCACAATTAATTGAAGTGACATATGCTTGCCAGGAGCCAAGTCTTAATCCCATCCTTCCCTTTCACTGTGTTTTTGATTATGCTGATGCCAAATCCTCCTCGTTTGACTCAGCTTTGCACTAACAGTGGATATATCAGGAGCCAAATCTTCTTTTAGAAGTTCAGAGATCTTTGCTGAATGTCCCGCAGGGTCTCAAGTTTTTGCAGTAATAAACAAGTGTTTCGTTGGCTTCTGAGGCTGATGTGAGCAGTTATCAGAAACTGCAAGCAGTAACCAACACCTAGATCACATGTCTGGTAATTCAGAGCCATCATTAGTGATCAGCATTCTTTGGTAGGATGTAGTATTCTTGATTGTAGCACTCACTTTGCTCCATGCTTCACACATTTGACAAAAGACAGTCTTGTCTGACATAGCTTGTCGGGATATATGGCCAGGGACAATCCCTCCACAGTACTCACACCCATTCTGAGCTACAAGTTGTATAGGAAATCCAAATCCCAAGCAGTGACATGAATATTAGAAGGAATACAAATCTAGAAGCAGTCCTGCATTGCTACAGAGAGTACAGAACAGAAAATTTCAAATTCCTGGGATGGGACTGAATGCAAATTCTGTCAATGTCCGTGCATCAGGATGCACAGTCAGGTGCGGCTTGCTGTGAGCATCCTTTGTGAGTCATGGCAGAAAGTGATTTATGCTAAGAGCAAAACACTTTGCTGATCTTCCCAACCAAAGTCCCTAGAGCTCTAATCATTGCACTGATGGTGGAGGTGAAAAGACAGCACTTTTTACTGTGTGAGAAGCTTTGATTTCCTGTTAATCATTTCCTACTATAAATCAGCTATAGGCAGCTGCATCCACTTGCTCCTTGGGATAGAAAAATATACCCTGCTGCTAGACAGCAACACAGGCGCCAAAAACATCACGGAATCAAAGGGCACTGTGATTTATCCCAAGCAGAAGCTAAACAAGCCTGTCAGCTTGCCTGGACCGTTTGTTTATTTTAGCTGTGGACATCCATGTCTGTCCAGCAATAGGGGATGGATTTATCATTAGCATAATTTGTCCCATGTCGGAGCTCACTCTAAATGTCCTTTTCATTCGGCATCTTGATGGCTGGTACAAAATCTGCATAGGGAGCATTTTCTGACAGCTCATCACTGCAAAAGAAAAGGCTCTTGTCTGTGCTGGGGCCTGTCTGTTTGCCTTCTTAGAGAGGGATGTGTTCATGTTTCATCTGATCTTCCTTCTTTTCCTGACAAAGTCCAACCAAGAATGTTGCCCAAAAAAGTTCTTGTCCAGAAACACCAATAGCTGGGGTTAGTCTCAATGTGGGAAAAATTGATTCTTTTCTCCCCATCCAGGCTTCTTTGAAGGAAATTGTTTTGCAGTCTGTCCTCCTGATCCCTGGTTGAGAGAGCTCAGTGCCTCTCCTGAATCCCTTCCTGAACTTCCCAGAACTGTGGAGGTTTTCTCTGGAACTGCAGGGTGACTGCCATGCCTGTCTGGAGAAGGTCAAACATCCTTCTGGGTTCCCAGAGGCAAACCTGCCAAGTCAAGTGATGTTTTGGGCTTCACCCCCTCCTGCCCCTTGTAACCTCTACACAGGATATGGGAGGTTTAGCCTTTTCCTCCAAGAGATTCAAGTGACAGTTGCTTTTTCTGATGCTATCTTTTTGGCACTCACAGCAAGGATGTTTCAAAGGATTGAGGAATGGGGATGGGCGGTGAAAAAAACAGAGTTTTAACATCACAGGATCTCCTTGTCTGCTGCAGCCACTACTGCTCTCTTGCACAGTGTTGTGCTTTCATCACCATGACTGTGAGGAAGAAAACAGCCAGGAGCTTCTAGGCATAGATAATACATCAACCAGCAAATTAGGCAACCCTAATTACACCGATCATTCTTTTTTGTGGGGTGGTGGTATATGCTCAGTAGAGCAAAATGAATGTTTGTCAAAATCTGAGGCTAGTTGGCATTCAGTGCTGCTGTGTGGGTCCAGGTATTCACAGAGCCCAACTCTGTGGTTGCAGGCAGCGTTTCAAAGCCCTCTGGTGTCTGGGAGCTTCTGAAAATACCATAAAGGGTGCCTACATTAATTGACCTCTGTATGAATGGGAAGCCTGTCTAAAACTCCCCGTGGCAGTCCTGCAGAAAAACATCCCTTCGCTTTGAAGCAGAAGGGCTGAAAGGATTTTGCACCTCCAACAGAACATGCCTGTGTGCATGGAGGACCATGGCAGAGGAGATGTGGCACTGTGGGCACAGGTGGCTGCTTGGCCACGGTCACACCAGCCCACTGTTCCCTGCTCCCGATCTCAGTGTAACTGTGCAGTGTTCCACATCTTCCTGTGCTACTATGTGTACATGTCATCTGCATCTGCCACGGACATCTGTCAGGGGTGGCTGGATGGTGGAATGGATACACATCATAGAATCATAGAATCCACTAGGCTGGAAAAAACCTGTAAGAGCATCAAGTCTAACCATTACCCCAGGACTGCCATGACCAACGCTAACCTGTGTCACTGAGGGCCTCATCTACAGTTTTTGAACACTTCTAGGGATGGTAATTCCACCACTGCCCTGGGCAGCCTGTTCCAAAGCCTGAGCACCCTCTCTGTGAAGAAATTTTTCCTAATATCCAATCTAAACCTCCTCTCTCACAGCTTGAGGCTGTTATCTCTTGTCCTATCACTTATTACTTGGGAAAAGAGACCTAACCCACCTCACTACAACATCCTTTCAGGTAGATGTAGAGAGCAATAAGGTCCACCCGAGCCTTCTCTTCTCCAGACTAAGCACCCCCAGTTCCCTCAGCCACTCCCCATCAGACTTGTGCTCCAGACCTTTCACCATCTTTGTTGCCCTTCTCTGGACCTGCTCCAGTACCTCAATGTCTTTCTCGTAGTGAGGGGCCCAGAGCTGAACACAGGATTCATGGTGCAGCCAAACCAGTGCCCAGTACAGGGGGATGATCACTACCCTGGCCCTGCTGGCTATGCTAGTGACTGTGAGACAACTATTGCCTTTGAAACTTTAGATCCTATAGGTAGCAGCAGAGACATACCTGGATCTCAGGTGATCTACCACATAAGTGGATCTCACCCAGCTCTCCTTCACTTCTGTCTTATTTCTATTCTTGCAGGAAAGGTCTGAGGCTGTGAGAGAAAGACAGTTGATAAACAGCAGTGGCAAGGGGAGATAAAGTGAAGAAATGAATGGCATGAAAATCTCTTCTGGACATGTTTTTAAAGCTGTAACCCCAATGCCTTGATCCACCTGGTCTGTGACATCCAAAGCATCTTTTCTTAGGTTGAGAGAGGAATGTGGGACTAGACAAGAGGTAGTTACGATAATAACAGTGACCTGTGCTCCTTGGTAAACCAAGCCTGTTCACATAGTATGCGTTTGCACACCTTGTTCCAGATTCAGAGTGAATCAGAGGTCACCTGAGCTAAATGGGTCTTCCCTCTTGGAGACATTGTGGTCATGGTTGAGGATGTGGATGTGGTGACAGATTGTCCTGCAGCACAGAAGGCTGTGGCATAGCAATCACAGCTCCTTTTTCGTTTTCCTGCAGAGTGAGTTTGGGCCATTGGTCCACAGAGAAAGGAGGCACAGAAGTGATTTGAGGACCTGAAGAGTGTCCAACCTTTGCGGACTCCTTTGTCCTTCAGGCATGTTTCCTAACCAGCATCCTGAAGACGACGCTTGGCAAGATAAGGCTTAGAGACCTCTGTCAGTTTTCTTCACAGAAAGGAGATGATGAGGTGACCTTACTTTCCTTGCAGCATCTCCCTGGAAAGAAATCTCTGGGTATGTTGCAGTAAGGACAGAGCAAGGACTTGTGGCTGACAGCAGACAGATATACTGCAGAATTAAGCCAGTATTTAACCCAGTAGAGTGATTAGCCACTGGAACAACCAATGAAGAAAATGTTTGATTCTTTTTCTCTTGAAGCCTGTTTTCCTAGCTAACACAAAGGATTGGGCTCACAGTGAGATAAGGAGGAAACTGGAAAGTCAGGTCCTACAAAGTGATCTGATGGTGTCCTGGAATTAGGCTCTTGGAATGCTCTTCATCTGCTTGGATGCACACTGTCTATGCTTTTAACCTGATGTGCTCAAGATCTTAAATAACAATGCAGTAATAGTGTCACAATAGCATCTCTACATGCAATATTTATATTGTTAAGCCAGCTCTTTGAAGATTCAGCAAACACATCTATTTCTAATAAGGCGTGCAGTGTATAACATTTGCAAATGTTCTCACAGCTGAGCCATTAAAGAAAGCTCTCTGTAGTGCTAACAGAATATTTTATCAATAGCTTCTATGTGAGCTTGTGACTAATGGTAAACAATTTCCAGTTCCTAAAGCATGGATTTGGCAAAGCGGTGCTGTATTTGTTTTTTAACCTGCTCTGATTGCCTCTACTGTGGGCTGCAGCAGTGCATAATGCATAAGGGAAAAAACCTCTCTGAATTTGAGCATTGGCAACACTTAGAGAAACAAAGGTGTAGAAATTCAGTTTCACACTGCTGAGGCAGAAGAATAATATTAAAAATCCCTACTGTGTAGTGGGCTCAGAGGCAGTCATCTAATACAAATAAAACCCTGTGTGCTGATGCAGTGCAGCAGTATTTTTCAGTGAGACAGTGTTGAAGGGTGGTTATACTAAACAACACTTTGCTGATCCCTACCTGAAATCCCAGGAGCACAGCACTGAAAAACAACAAGGAAGAAAAGAGCAATGTTGAGATCCTACTAGGAGGTGGGATCACTTGTTCCTGCTCTCCATCAGACATAGATGCACACTAGGGCTCAAAGAAGATAGCCTTTCTCCTTAAGGACCCATTCTGCTCTGCAGGTTGCATGGTGAGCTCTTTGGTGATGGCAATAAAGAGGCAATGACCATGCTGGACTCACTGGTGTGCGAGGTGCTATAACCTCTCCCTGGAGCAACACCTGGGCCTGGTCTCAGTGGGAGGAACCATGATCTCTGATTGCTATCCAAAAATGGCAAAGCACTTGGCTTATTATTAAGGAGAACAGATCTTAATTTTTGACTGAGGTTGTGTTTTGTCTGCCATACCGCAATCCCCATTACTGCCTCTGCCTGTGCTTGCCCTTCAGGGTAGTAGGATCTGCTCTATTTGACAGTCAAACTCCTTGTACTGAGGCACTGAGGTCAGAGTCAGTGAGCCATACCGCTGGAATTAGGATACTTGCACATCTGGGCACCCCTTTTTCTTTCATCTGCAATGCTGATATGTGTGCTTCCCTACACACTGTAGTCTGCTATCATGGTATTTGTGTTGCAGAATGGTGGAAACTTTGCAGTGGAAAGTGGGTGAACTGGGATGTATGTTCTCATAACATAGCTTACTGCCAGGAGACAGCATTTGAGGGGACCCTGAGAGGTCGTTGGGGCTAAAAAAGGACAGCAATTATTCTGTAGAAACCTGCACATTTTTGTCAAGGTTTGGGTATTTGGAGAAACCCTACTCTCATCACTTGTTGGTTTCCTAATCTATCTGCTTCAGATCCATCAGAAGGGATGGCTCACAGATTCCCTCCAAATCTTTGTATTTTTGTTTTTCTGCAAAACCTACGTCTTCCTCTTGCCTGTGTCTCCAGCACTGGGTAAGATAAATGCTCCTGAGGCACCACTTAAACCTGTGTAACTGGGGTTCCCCTCTCCTTAACTTTATCCTAGAGAACATGATTTTTAAAGAAAGAGGAAATCCATTAAAAACAAAACTGGAAAGTGGCTAACAAAGAAGCAGAACAAACTTTTACGGAAATTTTAGTGTTTATGCATGTTGATCTTTTATTTTTTGGTGCAGATGGACTCCCAGGTCTTAGCTCTCTGTTTGTGTATATGTAGAACATAAAAACAAACCAAGCCCAGTTCCTACACGAAGAGACTGATAGGAGCAGGGACCTCTCCCCCATTTCTGGGAAAAGGAATGAGGTCCCATGGGGTAGGCGTGGGGCTGTAATACGCTCTCCAGCTGCTGGCAGGATGTACTTGACGGTTCACCAAGCAATGGGAGGATGACCCCTCTCCCTACAATAAAATGTTAAATATTTTTTAATGTACAATAATTTGGGCTTGTTCTGATCCTGACTCTGATAAGTCTTGTGCATGGTGGTTCAGCTGTTTTAGGCAAAAGGCTCTGTTCTGTCTCCTCTGTAAATGGCCACAGGGTAGGGAAAACAAATGCCATATGTGCTATCACTGGGGAGAGGAACAGTTGATGCATCTTGACCTTTTTTTCTATATCTTGATTCTTTTAATCATGTTTCAGTGCTCCACATTAATAAAAATTACTGCTGAATCCAGATTTTTATTTGTAATAGCAACCAAGAGCTTCCTAACAGTCTGATGGTGTTTGGAGGGCCATAGACTGTGCTGTTGGAAAGACCCTGGCAAAGTAAATGCCACTTATCATGTCTATGGTGATAAGATAGCACAGAACATTTTCTGAAATACCTGTGATATTCACAGTCTGAATTCACCTTTATGCACCATAGGCTTGTTCACTAATTATGTCCCTGCAGTGATCACAAGGGGGAGGTGTATTGTGCACTATTTATATACAATTTTCCTCATGCTGAAGAGGCCCCGTCATGGGCTGCTCCAAATGAAAGGATATTTGTGTGCCAGAAAGCAGCCCCATCATAGCTCAAGACAAGAGCCCTCAGATGATGACAGGCAGAGTGTGGAGTGCAATGAAATAATGAGAAAGCTTTGAATAGCCAAAAGCCTTAGCACATGACTAGCCTTATTCATGACTTTCTGTCGGCATCTTGGTAAGGGACAGCCTCAGAAGGGAGCTGACACTGCTCACAGCATAATTCAGGGGAGCACAAGGAGTGACTAGGAAGCTGAAGAAAAAAAAAAAGGAGAGATCCAAGTCATGAGGCCAAGGGAGGAAAGATCAGAAAATGAAGAGCACAGCTGGCTGCCTCAAAGTGACTGGGAGGATGCAGCTGGAAAGCTGGTACTGAGAAATGGCATGGCAGGGAATCTGCCCTGAAGATGGAGTCTGCGGGTGGGAACTGGGCTGGGGAGAATCTAGGGTGGAAACTGAGGACTCCAACAGTGTTGTGGTTGAGGATAAGGGGAGACATGAAAGAGAGATGGCAGCTGAACAGGCAAGAATATCTGCAGTAAGGAGCACAAGCTGAAGGAGATGAAAAGGCTGACGCTCACACCTGAGTGAGGTCTGAGACACAAGAAATGAGTACAAAAACAGTGTCAGAACTCTAGGGTCCAGGAGCGGGAGGGAGCAAGATAAGAAGAAATCCTCATGAGTTGCACAGGGCTTGATGTATCTGACCTTCTCTTACCTTGAAGCCACACAGACCCTAAACAGGAGGATCCCTTGAAAACTGGCTGTTGTGGGTATATGTCAGGGCTCCCATAGGTCATTGTTAGCCTGTAGAACTGTGCTGAGCTTGAAGTTCCCATCTGGCCCTATTGCTGCTTATAGACTGGGTGGGAAAGAGAATGGCACGTCTTCAGGTGTTAGAGAGGTGATGTTGTGACTGACTCTAGCTGTCCATGTAAACTTGCCGCATAGAAGTCAGCCAAAGCCCTGCTCCTGCTTTTACAGCTATCGCCTGTACCAGCAGGAAAGGTGACAGAAAAGGGCCCCAGCCAGTCCTTCCACTGCATAAGGGACTGCAGAGTGGCAGTACTTGGCCCCATCAGTAGGACCTACTATGAGGAATCCCGTGGTCAAAAGCGCTTGGGTTAATGATGCACAGATCCTGCATCTGTGTGTCTGTCTGCATCCCCGTGTCAGCATGTAAATACTTTTGGCATGAATGATCCCTCCATTCCCCTCTCTCCTTCCCCTGTGTGCTCCAGTCTCCCACCCAGCACAGAAGTAAGGAAGGGGAGCTGACACCGAGTCAGTTGGGAAGGGAAGAGGAAACCTGGGGGCCGAGCTGTTGGCCTCAGAGCCTTAGATCATACAGTTCAGTGATCTGTGCATCCGTCCTCTCCCTTCCATTTTCCAAGCCTCGTATGCTGCAGCTGGCAGGGGCTGGCATGCAAACACAGAGCTACGTGTGTTGTTCATGTCCACACGCCCCTCTGAGCCATCTGTGGTCCGTGCCTTGTGCCAGCATCTTGACCATACCATGGAGGCGGAGGAGGGCTGCAGAGGCATGCGTAAGGCAGGGTGTACCTTGCCTTCTCCCTTCTTGCTGCCTCTGGCCCCCATGTGCTGCAGGGATGCTGCTGAATTCTGACGAGGCAATGACTGGCCTCTCTCCAATCTGTCATGTTCTGGGGAAGGGTTTTCTTGAGGAGTGACATGGCAGTGGGGATTGGAGGTTTGTTTATTTCTCTCTGGAGAAACAACAGGCATTTTTGCTCTTCTGAGAAGTCCGAGCCTCACCTGCCCCTGTCTACCTTGTCATGGGATGAGTTCCTTTTCCTCCATGTCTGTTGTACTTTTCCTCTGGTCTATCCATTGGAGGGTAAAGGATGGGGAGGATTTATCTCACCAAAATCAAAGAAAAATAAATCCCAGAGGGAAAAACCCCTGCAAACTAAACAACTAACAAACCAAAACACAAAGCTTCCTTTCTCTTTCTGGATCCTCCACAAATTCTTCTTCTTCCCAGTCAATAAGAAGAAAACACCCTCTAAGATTTACCAGCAGAACAATGTGCCTCAGCTTGGTGGATTCGCAGGCCAAGGCCAACTTCTGAGATGCTTGAGCAGTCTCACCTCAGCCTCTGCTCTGAACATTTTCTGTTACATACATACACTTGGCTGCAATTGATCCTGATGGCTTGCATCACCCATGATGACAGGCATCCAATGGTGCTGCTGTGAGCACCACGTCCCTGTATGTGGTCCCAGGCCACCAGCCACATGCTGACCTGGTGTAACTTACAATAGGGAGCAAAGGGTTTAGGTCATGAAGGAGCTCTGGGGAAGGCTGTGCTGTTATGAGCATGGAGTAATACCCAGAAATGCACACCCTATTTCCCATTGCTTGCGTGAATCCTTCCAGAATTTCCTTGCCCTTTTTCCCTATTCTCACATCACCCCGGAGTCAGGCTTCCAATGCAGAAATGTATCCAGGCTTTTGTCTGGTATCTCAAGGCCTCATCCAGCTGGCAATGAGATTTATTGAACAAATAGTAGTATGGAAATTGTGAAAGATGAGCTTCCCTCAAAAATCTTTCCCAGCCCAACCAGAAAACCCAGCTCTTGAATGCCTTTCAACTTCCAGAAACACTTTTGTATCAAGAGAGGCAACAACTATTCCCCATCTCAGTTAGTTAGACAGAGAATGCACCAAACTGTGACTCTGAAAAATGCACATAGGCTTGCCTGAGTGGCTGTGCCATTGCTCCATCCCCTGGTGTTTGTGCAAAGCCAAGAGCCCAAGCTGCCACCCAGACCCAGAGTGAGGTGCAGGGGTATCACCTTCTTGAGGCAGCTGCAGCTTTCTCTGACTCCCATTGCAGTTTTGTGTCGGTCTAATACAATCATAGAATCATATCAAAAGAGGGACCAGGATGAAGTAATGCAGGGTCTTTCTAAATGCAGAATTTATGCAGAAATTACGTAGAATAGTTAGGGTTGGAAAGGACCTTAAGATATCTAGTTCCAACCGCCCTTGTTATGGACAGGGACACCTCACACTAAACCATGCCACACAAGGCTTCCTGGCCTTGAAAACTGCCAGGGATGGAGCATTCACAACCTCCCTGGACAGCCCATTCCAGTGCCTCACCACCCTCACAGTAAAGAATTTCTTCCTTATATCCAACCTAAACTTCCCTTGTTTAAGTTTGAACCCATTACCCATTGTCCTGTCACTACAGTCCCTAATGAAGAGTTCATCCCCTGCACCCCTATAGGCCCCCTTCAGATACTGGAAGGCTGCTATGAGGTCTCCACGCAGCCTTCTCTTCTCCAGGCTCAACAGC
>JBCJKH010025313.1:0-13181 GCA_039877255.1 Loriculus beryllinus | reverse complement strand
TGCAGATTGGTGAGTTTCAGCATGGGCAATCAATAGCTTAACCAGACATGAGTAATATAAACAGAAATATAAGTAGAAAGAGGACTGTGTCATATCCATTGCCATATTATTTAGAAAAGAAAACATTGAAAGGCAAACCATAAGTCAAAGATCTTATATTAGCAGCATCAATAGGGAAACACTAACGTCATCAGACCAGGCATGACAATATTCTAAACAGATGAAAACTTTGGACATTTGCTTGCAGGAAAGTACCTGAAAAGATGCAGAAAAATGATGCTAAGAGGAAACAATCTGTGGGTTTGTACTGGTAGGACATAACATCTTAGATGGTGAATTTATTAAGCATATCAAAATAGACTGAAAAGAGGTATCACAGAAGTGGCAGCAATAACTAGGTTAGAGGAATATATTTTATCAGTAGTTTTGGGGTGGGAAGAGGCAATTTTGAAACAGTGAAGTCTCACATTCTCTGCCATTAAAACAATCCCGCAGACTAAACATTTAAACTTATCTCAGCTCTTTACCTTTATAATAGGACAGTTTAGGAACTGTGTTCTCCTTGTTAAAAAAAGGCTCCCAGAATAAAAAAGAAAGGAAAACCCCAATACAAGACACCTGAGCACAGCCAGCAATTCAGCTATATCACGTCTATAAACTGCTGCATTCATAAGGATGAAGGTTACTCCCTGCACAATTGTTTCTGCTCTACTTACAGGCTCTCTGTGCCCAAAGCAAGCAGCAGCCTAAGAGAGAAAGAATTATGTTACCTGAAAGTTCCATGCACAAAGACATTTTGGAGGATAATAGCTCGGGTAATAGGGACTTGTGATTCTCCCTTCATAGCCAATTTTCTCTTTTGTCACTATTGCTTTTCCACACCCTAGGGAATAAAGAAAGCAAAGTTTGGTGAACCTCTATATACTTCATAGAGTTACGAATAGATATTCAGATGGCTAAGCCCAAATTTATCAGAACTCTTCACTGCAAAACAGGGCAGCTGTCGAACTCCATTTGCCTGGGTCACGTTGCAAAAGGATAGCCTTTCCAACCATGCACACAGACAGGAAAGGGATGCAAAAACCTAGGAATGCTTGCAGGGCTCTGCAAGACCAGGATAAAACATTGTGATGTTTTATATTGGTAATTTCACTTAAGACAGTTCTGCACACAGGTCTTAGTGAACCGTGCTGCACATCAGTGCATCCACACTGCAGTAATACATGAGTATCTCTAGTTCTAAAGTGCAGCTGTTTAGAAAGGAAATGGACAATGTGCTAAACTAACCGGCCTCCTCCAAGCCAAAATTTCCTTTTATGACCACTGAATGGATTAAGTAACTCATCAAAAACAAAATACAGAAACAAAATACACAGAAACAAAGAAAACTCAACTCTGAATTTGGATCTACCAAACAAGAGCTTGGAATTTAAAGTTACTTAAGATGGAGGTTTTCTCGCATGCTTTTATAATGGCACTTTGATGGTTAATGACTTTCAAAAGGAAAGTATGCAGCATCTTTTTGAGCAGCTTGAATTTCCTGGCATTAGCTTGGGGTTTTATTCCTTGTGCTTCTAGGGTAGGTATCCTTGTACTATTGGTGATTATGATCTGTAGGTTTCCTTGTATAATTGGTGATTATGACCTGCAGGTTTGTGATTATGATCTAAACACTTCTTAAAGCAATAAAAAGAAAACGATCAACTTGCAGGACAAACAAAACTGGCCCCTTTGTGTAAATGTGGAAACAGGCACAGGTAGAAAACTCAGGCAAAGCTGTTGAGGTTTTGTTTTCTGAAAGGTTTTCTTGCTGAACTCCCTCCACCTTTAACGTCGAGCCCCAAACCAGGAGAGATCCGAGCAGGGCTACACCCGGAATAACAGCTCCATCTACTGATACAAGCAGTCGTGATCAGCTGAGCTCAGTCTGCTGGTTACTGCCTTCTAAAGCCGAATTTCAGTGAAGAGCAGCTAATCTGCACAGATTAAATCACTCAGGAGGAATGCAGACACTTGGCAATGCAGGGGAAAGGAAGGAGAGAGACAGGCATGCAGAAGAAAACCAACTGAGATACAAGAGTCGTTTGTTCATAGTCAGGAATACGGCAACCACTTCAGAATCTTAGACAGAAACAAGAAACACATTCCTGAACAAACCTACTTTCTTGTGTAATGACCTCAAGATAGCCATGGAATTCCTTCTGTTCCTTTATTTGTGCTGCTTTAAACATCACCAGCATGAGGTTATTTGTGGACACAAGTGACACCAGTGAATCAGCTGGTTCACAGGCTCTGAAGGGGGGAAGAAAGGAGAACACAATTGGTAAAACCAAATACCAAACCAAAACCCCAACACATTTGCTCTCATTCTGTGCATAAATTTTTCCACTGTTGCAGTGCTTGCTTACTTCAAAACCTGGTAAAAGCTCCCTGCTCTTAAACACCTACTACAAGGCCAGTTAGAAACGCAGTATTGGAAAGTCATGGCTTATAAAAGAGAAAAACTGCAAATATAATGAAGATAGAATGGTTAAGTCTAGGAGATAATACTGACTTTGAGCCTTTGCTCCAAGTTAAAATGAAGGAAGCCAATAGTAAAGAAAGTCTTGTAGAAAGAGAAAAATTGTTACATTAGACTGACATATTTAGCTTGTTGTTGGGGAATGGGAAAGACAAGCAAGTTTTTCCTCAAATCAGAAGTGTAGAACCTAAGCCAATCAACTAATCTCATCAAAAAATAATAAGTTACTTTCCATATGCATTATCTAGCAGGCATCCTCAGCCATCTACAGTTAATAATAAGTAAGCGAATACCATTTGCTGTTTTATAGACAAGTCAAAGTGATCCAGGTTAGTAAAGGCCAGCTATGGAAGAGGACTGAAAAGCCAAAGCTCTTTCTGAGGCTGACACACACATCGATAGGCCAGAGAAAAGGATCTCAGGAGTCAAAGCACTGAGCTCTTCATCTACTTGATGGAGGTGCTTTCTCTTAGACCAGAGGTGCCTTTTGGTCTAACAAAGCCCTGTGGAACTAGTTAATAAGAATTTTGGACAAAAATGTCACCAAACAAGTATACTGGATCACTAAGGAGAGGCTGGGGAAGTGATAGTCCACAGCACTCAAGCCACCACAGCTTCAATTCTTGATTTTAAAACCCCTACAATAGACACAAATAGAGCAGCTAAAAAAAAAAGGCACTGAGCTGGTGAGCGGTGGTGGTAAGCATCCAAAAATCATGAGACTCAGTTTTAGAACTTCAGTCTCTATATGAAAAGCACTAATATTAGAATGGAAGAAGAGTTTGCTTAGGGGAGGAAATTTTGACAGTTTCTTTCAGTTAACATCGGTTTCCTAACAGAAACAGAAAATTCCACCCCGTAACATGCTTCTCATAGCTCTGTAACTAATCAAAGATGCACGCCAGTTGAAGACTACAGAAGAATGAGAAGAATTTACTGTTTCTTTTATTAGCAACATAAACTTTTCCAGTTTTGGAAAGCAGGAGGTGGTGGTGGGACACAACTTGCCAGGTGTTGTATGCGTAATGCAGGCAGATCAAAGTGTTTTAACAAAACAAAAACCAAACAACCAAGCAAAAAAACCCCACAAACATACTCACCGGTACAGTATCTTATGTGTGATTGGCATGAGAGAGTCATAGATGGTTAGAGAGTCAGTGATGCAGTTATCTGCTTCGATATGAAGGGATACTACTGAAAGACGAATAAGATGGCCCACTGATGCAGTCAGCTTAAAATAGCAGATCGTCGACCCTGAGGTAGTGCGGATATCCAGAGGAAAGCGCTCATGTAGGCGATCAGCATACATATCATACATACAATTTGTTCCTGTGAAAATGGCACATTTTCAACATTGGACACTCTAAAACTGTTAAATCCACGTGTCATTTAAAAAAAATACTATTATTTTCAAGTAAAGCAACATATGAAAGCATATCTATACCTGAAAACAAAGTAATCTGTGCCACTCACTGTTTCCACCTTAACTATAAGTCTGTGGTCAAGAGAAAGTCTATTCATAAAGCTACAAAGCATAGTAAACAATGCTGTTAAGTATCTTTGCAGTGTATTTGCATTAAAGCAGCATCATTTTGTACAGCAGGTATTTGCAGTTTACAAAGCTCTGTGGGGCTTCCAGAGGAAAAATTGCTTAATAAAGTAATTGTTCATTGGGAAACATCCTTCTACTGCTACGGTATAAATCAACTGTTCACCCCTTACAGATATTATGATATTTATAATAAATAAAACCAAAATAAAAACTCAGCTACATGTCTGTATTACTCTGGGGGTTTTTTTAGACTACTATTCAAACATCCAGGTTTCTGTATTGTGAAATGGGCTGTAAGTGCTACCACTAAATTCACCAATTCCTTGAGTTTGGAAGGGGTACTAGGATTTTTCTTGTTCAATGTGATGACCTGCTCAAAGCAGGGTCAAAATGAATTCAGATCAGGCCTTTGATCTGTCAAGTCTTGTAAACATTTGCATTAAAAGTCACTGCTAGAAATGGAATTAGTATGAAATATATAGAGCCCAACCTACACAATAATTTTATATAGAAAAAAAAGCAAAAAAGGGTGTCATATTTTAGTTAATAATAACCAGAAGATTACCCTACTTGCATCCAGTTTTCTAATTAAACGGAAACAATTGTGACTTTCAAGTCAAATATATTGAGGTCTTCAGTTCAATATCACAGCTTACAGGCGGCAAAAAGCTTTGGGATTTTTTTGTTTGGTCATGTCTAAAACTCTTAACACAGCTCTTTGAATGGTGAGAAGGAGGTAAAACACAAATTAGGGAGACTAAATATTTGCATTAATTTCTGCTGATTAAGAACACAAGTCTCTGAAATAGCTGCTATCATGGAACATCTTTTACAGCACTGTGAAAGTTCACTATCAATTGTTGACTCAAATTAAATGTTGGCCTTTCAACCAGCAATTAATCAAGATAGGAAATGGCAGGCTTTGTTTGACTTCCACTTCTAATTTGCAATCTTGAAACCAGTGCTCTGAATGTTTATGAACAATATATAAGGGTCACATACCGTTCAGTTGAATTACAGTTATGACTATTTAAAGCTCTGGTTGAGCCATTGTTGTTCTTACTTCCTTCTTGTTCTTATCTCTTCCCAGTAACATTCTTCTTATAACGATTGTTTGTGTTTATTTATTCACCCTTGACAAAAGCAGCTGTGATCACAATCTTTAGAATTATGCGACTGCCATTATTTCTACTAAGTAATTACTAAATTGACAAGCTCACTGCTGGTATGGAGCACAGTGCAGAGAACTCAGAGCTAGCTCTAGAATTAGTGTTAAGGCAAGCATACCAGCTTGAAAGCAAACCTAGATACAGTCCTTACCCAAACAAGCCCTGCATTGCCAGATACAGTGGCAATGCAAGTCACTCACCTCAGCTGAATACAAGTGCCCTCTCCAAGCCATTCTTTAATGTATCTGCACTCCAGTGCTGGACCAGAACTAACAACTGAGCGCATCTTCATGGCAAAGTAACTCCATTACTGTCAAAACACACACCATGTAGTGCACCTTCCTTGTATGCTGCATTAACACTGTCATCTATGCACCAGATTCCATAGTCCTAAGCAGACACACTCAATGAACCCAAACAAATTAAATTATATCAATACAAGACTTTCTCAACTTCTGTGGCAATCCATGCTGCTGTTCCCCTACAACTTCATTGCATACGAGCACTAAGCTTTTGGTAGATAGCAGTTGCCACCTGTGGTGGACACTAAGTCTACGAATGACATCTAGAATATGACAGGTCATCCCTCAGCCTTCGGGTCAGAGATACCAGATGACTCCTAAAAAATACTTAGCATCAATATTTGTGTTGGATCCTCCTTATTTTCTTCTCTTTTAGGGGCTGCACTCTGTCATAAATTGAAACACAAGATCTGATTATACTAATTCTTCTGCCCTGGAACACTGCGTGATGAAACTGTGGTGCAAGTAAGTATCAATGCATAAAATCATGCTGTATAATTGCAAGGTGTGTAAGGAGATGTGATAAAGACCAATACTGCTATGCTTTACAGTGTAAGTCAGAAAAGATTAGGGGCAAATGAATGCTGTAGCAAACTTGATTTGAACTCTGATAAATTCTGTGCTGACACCAATCTAACTATTGCAAACCATGGTCCAGGGTCTATGATCCAAATTCCAACTGTGGACCACAGAACTAGATCTTAACTTGGCTGTAACAGTGACAAAAGTAGTTATTAAACTCTTAGAAAACATGCAGGTTAAAACCTTGCAAAATAGCATAAGTGGAAATCACAGCTAGAAGTGTAACAAGTCAGTGCCTCACAAAAAGAAGTTAAATCTACAGAAATGGAAAGGTATAAACCCCTTAAGAAACCAGAAAAGTGCAACTTCAAAGACAATGAAGAGTAAGCCTGTGTCAACGAGCAAGGAACACGAACACATCCCTAGCTGACTGACAACTGCTAGCCCAAACTTACCAGGTGTCTGTACCAAAGGTGATAAATACACTATTGCCTAGCCTAGCAACACATTTTTTCTAGGTGCCTATTCCACATACTAGTAAACATCGATGTGCTGTACTTTTAAACTGCTTGTGAAGTCTCTGCACACTGCCAATATAAACCAAAGCAGGTATGTAAGTAACCATAAACTTGGCAAAACTAAGCTGCTTAATCTAATTTCTGTTAGGGAGTTCATTTGAAAGAAAAGCTCATCATTAACCTTGGAAAAAAAGGGAGTAAAGGAGGATAAAGGATGGACAGATGAACCAAAGCATTGCTACTGTTCAGTATAAAAGGCAATGATTTAAACTCAGCACTACCCAGGTTAGAAAAGGTTAATCTTTTCAACACAGTGAATAGTAAACAGCTGACTGAGTTTATTTCCTACCATGCCACAGGGTGCATGCAAGAAATTTACCAGTCACATTAAAGGCTGATCATATTGATTGCACATGAGAGTCTTGGTCTCTCTTATAGCAAGTCAGGACATAAATGTCAAGGCTGAATTTAACCCTCTTAGATTAACTCTGAAGAGCATCTTAAAGCTTAAGGCAAGAACTAAGGTTTATTTGCCACTTCTTGACCAGGAGGCTGCCAAAATGGTGAATTACCTGTTCCTGTTGATGACCAATAATCTGACCGAAGACCTGCTGCATAGAAAAAGAGTTACGTGAGTCTCCTCGTTTGCCTAAAAGCCAGAATTCAGGGTTAAATTCAATCACACTTTAGTTCTAGCACTAAACACAGGACAGAGCAGCTAACTTTATAAGGGAGGCCACTCAAGCTCCCTTCATTTCTGCAGATCCTGCAAGCAGCTTTGGAAGTATCACGTCCCCAGACACCTCCGTGCCTGAGGCATAAAGAGACTGCATTCAATTAGACAGTCAAATTCAATTGAAGGACTGATACTGAGGTACCCAAGTCATTTTCTCACCCTTGGACACAAAGTCTTTCTCATCTACCAGTTAGATGGAGTCCTTGGACTGCAGCTTGTTCTGTCCTTCATTCATAGAACTGAAAGTCATACAATGATTTGTAGCCAATTACATCACCTACAGATACTTGAATCCCACATAGATAATTTATTCCCCAGTTAGGAATGGTACAGGAGTTGTTTAATGAATGTGCAGCTTTATAATCCCTTCTCTTAATCTTTAATAAAGGGATGACAAGAATCACATTTTCAGTGAGGAGCTAAAGTTTGATCCATATGGAAACCTTAACCCTTCATCTTTTTATACTTTTAAAGGCACACGCGAACCCAAATTTGAGCTGCCTGTGAAGTGTCAGGCTTAGCTCCTGAATATGAACATAAGCACCCCAAATACAGGAAGTTTTGCTGTCACTGTTCACAAGGACACTTTGTACCTTCATTTGACCTCAAGTCTGGTTTTGCCTTTGCTTTTTCTCCTTTTTTTTCTGTAATAATCTTAGTATTAGAAGCTAAAGATGCCAGATAAAGATTTTGGTTTATTGATAGAATTTGCTACCCCAAGATAACATGTTTGTTTGATAAAGTGCTTCCTCAAGGATACGGGCATGGGCTAATACTAACCACTTAGTACAATGGAGTCCATGTCGACTGCAAGGCCCTGAAGACTTCCCACCGAGGTCCGGTTAATGATACTTGTCTGAATGGAATCCTTTAAAACGGCAGCCACACAATCCTCACACAGCACATGGCCTTTTGCCTGTGGTACCACAAACACGATCCAGAAGTGAACAAGAAGGCCTCCGTTGTTGTTGTTACTGAAATACAGTGGTCCTACAGGTTATCATCATGTTGAAAGCTTTCTATAGACTACACTCAACACAAGCTTCTGAAGTACAAGTTTAGAAGTGTATGGCTCATTTTCATCTTGTGTGGCAACTTTGATACACTGGGTATATATATTTTACCTTGGGGGAAAAATCCACTTGAATTAGAGCTGGATTAGCTTGTAAAAATCAAAACAGAAGTAGTAAAATTATCACCACCAGACATGCAGAACACTGCACCACAATGCATTTCACCCTGTACTGTGCACTGCAGTACATAAGGATCAATTTCTAGACTATTAAGGTAACACATCAGAAGACATGTTTGATCACTCCAGTCTTGGAATCACAGAGTCATTCTATGGATTCTACGATTCTATAGAGATTTTGCCCTTCTGTTAATAGGAGATAGTTTTATGGCAATAACACTACTTAGAAAAAATTTATAACTTAGCCTATAATACAGAGCTGTGCTCTAAAAGCATGTTCAAGTGGTTAAATTTCTCTGTGACCTATAAGCCAGAGCATCACCAAATCCCTTCAAGGACATTGCTGTTTACCTTAAATTACACTTCTGGCAGAGAAGCAACTGCTTATATTACTTCAGTTTTGCCCACACTTTAGTGAAACTAATCGGTATAGGTTATAAATGTATTTTGCTATCAGTACAAATACATAGCAGACATAAAACCATAACCAGCAGAAATAGGCTTCTCTTGCAGGCTCATTACATTATACACTCCCCTGCAGAAAAGCAACTATATTAACCAGTTTTACCTGACTTCTGAAACTGTGGTCTGCTTATAAAATTTGGAGAAAGAAGAGGTGGTGTAGACCAAGTTCATCTGAAAGAGAAAGTATTAAGATTTAGCCTAGGCTTTCTAGGAATATCCTCTTTCCCGTCAAGAATATGCAGTACGCACACATTTCCAGACATACATCAGCCAAGCCAGGCAAAGCAGCAGACATAAACAGACCAGCTCTTCAATGCACTCGTAACAAGTCATATAGTCCCAGGAAACACCAAACCTTCTGCCATTGCCAGATGACATGTACAGCAATGCTTCTTCCAAGTAAATGAGTTTGGAGTACGGTGTACATTCTTTGCTCAGCAAATTCCAAACACAGAGGGCTTCCCTATCCTTATGCCGAAAATTCAGGCCAGCCTTCGGGAAATGTGCACATGCTTGTAATGCTTTGGGTGTTGTTGCTAAGGTGCAGTTTACAGCATACATTAGAGCCTTTAGAAGGGACCTCTGGAGAGTATCCAGTCCAACCCCTCTGCTCAAAGCAGAGGGTTGCTCAGGGTCATGTTCAATTGACTATCTCCAAGAAGGGAGGTATCACAGGCTCTGGAAACTGCTCCAGTCTTCAATCACCTTTGTAGTTAAGCAGTTATTTCTAATGTTTACATGTTTTTTTTCCCATTTTGATTCAGTATGTGTCTATTTTCTTCCCTGACAGCTTAGTAATAACATATTTCTTTCCAAAACACCCGGTATAAAACATATGGAGAAAGAAAAACTGCCCATTTCATGCTGCAGGACTGCCTTTGGGAAAAGCAAGCTTCTGATTCCACCGCTTCTTTGGGTGTATGTGACAGTGTGGCAATGTAATAACCTTCCTTCCTCTTGTTCAAGGAGGCACACTTTTAAAGCCACAAGGTGGCATGTACCTCAAGCTGTTCAGATCGTGCTGGTTAAAATAAGTACCCAAGGGACTAAAACACAGATTATTTCGAAGAAAAGGCTGCAAAAATTAGTAATATTACTAATATTAGTCCCTAACTTTCAGTATGTAACAAAGGAAGTCTGTCAGTTATTTTAAGGGCCTAAATAAAATTGTGGGAGCTCAATCTTTCTTCAGATTAAGCTACAAGGGTATCTACATACAACTGTTACTATCAAAGTGGAAAGAAGCCCATCTTGAGAGGTTCTTCCACTACCACTCTGGGGGTTTGTGGGCCAGCAGCCATGAACACACGGGCTTTAAGTAGCAAAACAAGCAAAAACCCAAATCCCCTTGGCAATTTTAGTGCCATCACCACGAAGCACAGTTTAAGCAATGCAAAACCATTGGTGAGTTCAAGCAAAAGTTTACAGACAAACAGTAAACCCCAAGTTGCATTCAAGCAGGAGGTGGTGACACTGGCAGTTCACACCTGCTGTCTGCCGCCTCTCCCAGAAGTGTGACAATGGCAGGATGCTCTGGATCAAGAGCAAGACAAGGGGCTCTCAATAGGTTAAAGTTGCTCCATGGAGAGCAGGGGAAAGACATGTCCTTGTGCAGGAAAACGGGAACCTGAGTTCTTATCATAAGACAAAACGAGCAATTATTCAGGAATCTCATGGATTCATCTGACATTGTGCTGTTTGTTTGGTTGGGTTTTTAGCAGTTTTCATAGTATTACTTGAACCTTTATGTGGACAGTGCTGCACTTCCTGGCATTAAGGTCTTTTCCCTCCCTATACCAAATGTCTTTAAAGTCAAATTACACTTTAGTCAAGATCCCCACTCCTCTCTCCCCACTTTACAGCAGCCTTAATTGCCTACAACAGATTGCTATTTCTGCTCTGACTGATGCAAGATGTCTGGGAAAAATAATGGTCTTTAGAATACCTACCATCAGAAGGAAACATAAATGTAAACATGCTTGAGAGCTCTAGGGTAATTACAGATGCTTTAAAGCATAAGACTGGCAGAAAATACCAATTTAAATGCAAAAGACTTAATCGGTTTAATATCTCTGGAGTGGCAATTAAGTTTTGAAGGGCTTTTGTAGAGTTCTGTTCGTAGACCTCTATTTGTGGGGGGGAAGTACATAAACTTTTGAGTAAATGTTAAGGTCAAACAGACCTTTTCAAAACTCAGCTAGCGATTAACACGCTGAAAGCAGTCAGTTCCTTCCTACCTGCAGATAGCCACCCTTTGTGCACGGTCTTCCAGAGGAGAGACAAAATAAGGAACAGAAAAAGAACACCACAGCAGACTCAGCGGCACCCGAAAGTCGCTCTGGTCTTTTTGCTAGCCAAGCAGCCCACTCATCTTACCACATGCTGCACGTTCTTTGCCACGGAGAGGAATTCTTTTGACTCCTTCTGCCTGTGTTCTGGGAGAAACTCTATGTTGGCCACACGGAACAGTCCAACAAAATACAATGCATCTTTGTTTTCTGCCTGAACTGTAAGACACAAAAAAGACAGCTCACCTCTTCTTGCCTTTGTCTTAGTAACAACGACATTTTTTCTGATTACATTCTAAACCAAATGATTCTATTCAGCTTAACAATGGGAACAACAGAAAGAACATTACATTTTAACAGCCAAATGGTTCTAGATGAGTACCACAATATAGTTAATTGAGCACCTGTTCCCTACACACCTGATCACATCATACAGATGAACCGCTATGATGAATATCAACACCCAGATTCTGGAGCATCCCTAAGGAATCTTAAGCACAATTAGCATCAGGGGTCTAAAGAGCACAACATGCCTTTTACTGCCCAGTTAGTCACTTCAATGTTTTACTCCCCTTTAATTTCTATCAATCTGTTCTTCACCAGAGACACAAGACTAACCTGACCCTCAGCAGGCCAACAAACACAGTGGAAGTAAACATTTCTGAAGGATAAAGCTCACAGGAACTGTTAGGACTGTCCAATAGCTAGCACATGTAACATAATTTTCATAATACTTAATAAAAAGTCACATTTATAAGTGTGATAAAATAATAAAAGTATTAATAAAAATTTAATAAAAATATTAATAAGAAAGTGACTCAATGAAAAAAAAAAGTAAATTAAAAAAATTCACACAAAAAAAGCCAGTAGCTATGCCTGCTTTTATAATTACCTGTTAAATCTTAATGAAGACACCCAAAAGTGTTTAGGGCCTCATTTAAATTAGTTCTATGTTATAGAAACAGTCTTCAGGGCAAGTGAGATCCTAAACACAGCTGGAAGTGCTACTGAGGATGGAGATGTATAAAACTGGCATGAGCTTTCAGCAACTCACCAATGAACAGCCACAGTAATGTCCAGGTTACAACTCCTAAAATGAATAGAATGACCGTAAAGAGAATTATTTTGTTTTGAAAATTCCACAGCAAGCTATCTTTTTTCTTCAATTTCAATTTGCCATGCTTCTTTCTTGCCAGAATCCTCTTTGCCAGCTTATCTTCTGTAGCTACCATTTGGACTGAGATGTTGGCTACCTAAAATAAGGTGAAAGACAACAGAAAACATGGAACGTTTCTAACAGCAGCTGACTGATCAACAACCAGAACATATTTCCATATATATTTTCCTGTGACTGCATATACACAACTGTAACTTAGTAGCAGTTTAAAACTTCAGTCAAAAAATAATATAATTTTCTTCCAAACACTTGCAGATACAACAAAGCCAGTCCCTCTTGCATAAGGATGGCTATTTACCATCACTACATCCTTCGAAGCTTCTCAGAAGGTACACTGCAAGAGTATGTGGCTTGTTATACGCTTGAAGGTGTGGAAACAAGGCTTACTTTTCATTCCCACTAGCTATACTTCACTTGATGAGTATATGACTGTGAAAGTCAGGGAGTACTCAGCCAAGAACTGTGCTTTGAGTTATCAATGTAGTATTATAAGTTTAATATAGTGGCTACAAAAATAATGTGCTGATGGAACTAGACAGCCAGGAAATGACAAGCACAACTACTAGCCATTTGCAGAAGTGTTGCTATAATCTGCAATAAGTAGTTGTTTCCTTCTGCCCAGTGCTGGTAAAGCCACATCTGAAATACTATGTCTTTTTTTGGGCCCATTAGTATAACAGATGTTGATAAACTGGAGTATTTGCAGGGGAAGGCCACAAAGAGGCGAAGGCTGGAGGGT
>JBCJKH010025312.1:100112-123923 GCA_039877255.1 Loriculus beryllinus | reverse complement strand
ACTGTTTCCCTAAGTAAGCAATGCTCAGAAGCTGAGGTCTAAAAGTCAGCTGATGGCTTTCTGTAATTTGAGAGAAATACTAGTTCAGTGCTCAGCTCTTTACTTTCTAGGAAAGAAACCTAACATCTATAAAGCCCTAAGACCCACCACAGTACTGAGCACCAGCCTGCACTGCTTTTGGTGAGCTCATGAAAGATGGCCAGGGCTAAGCAGCTGATGAGGACTAAGTCACTTTCTCAGTTCTATTATCTAAATTCCAGCACTTCAAGTACTGACGTGCATCAGTGAGACAGTGGGGAAGAAACAGCCATGCTCTTCCTCCTGGTCTGGCTGTAAATAGAAATATTAGTATTTGAGCTGTCAGTCGCACAGGCTCCACAAAATTAGTATGCATCACTTTTTACAAGCATTCTTTGAATTAGAAACACCTTTGAATAGCCATCTGTAGCAGATTAACAGTGTGCTTGTCCCACATCATGTTATGCTTGAAGTGACCAGTGAATTTGTCATTCTAAAGAGGAAATTAAAATTTCCCTTGTAACAAAGCATCTGTCTTTTAGACTTCAGAGGGAGATTCTCAGGCCTTGACTGAAGTGGATCTGTTCATCTCCACACAGAGAATCAAAGTTTTAAATGCAGACACACAGGTAAGTTATGATTAACTCTTCAAGAATAATGTTGGGTTACACTGTGTTCTTATACTATTAATGTGGAAATTTACTAAATTTGGATAAATTCACTGTTGCAAGAATATAGCCATGTTAGATCTGCTATTGTTGTAACACTTGCCATTTGCCAAGATAGTAATACTGACACTAGTTTTGCTCATTTAATGTACTGAAAAATGTCTGCATGTTGCTGAAATCTATAATTCAATTTAGGAAAGGATTCAAAAGTCTTTTAGGAGTGCACGTGTGCTGCAGTTTCAATACTCCAATTTACAATCTAACAGGGAAGTAATTTGCTGCCTTGAATAAGCTATTTTTAACATTTAACTTCCATTTTTTCCATAAATCACATCTGAGCTAGCATCCTCTTTGCCTAAGGTAAATTATTAATTTTTCATATTACAGAAGAGTCTGGAGACCACAATAACAATCAGCCTCATCATCTAGGAATACACATATATATTTTCAAGAAGAGGCACCCTTCATATTATGTTTTCTAAAGGAACTTAGAATTAAATACATATAATTTATACATGGATCTCATTAGTATAATAATCTCACAAGATCTCTTAGACATTTATTATACTTACAGAAAATTTCTAAATGTTCATTCTTATGAGAATTCCCTTTGACAAGGGTAATTTCAGTGATATTTTTGCTTTAGTTTTCACTGAAAAACTCTGTTGTATGCAGCTAAAAGCAGCTGAGAAATGGTAAGACCTGAAGTTACACTGAAGAACAAACCATTTAGAAAGTGCTTAGTTAAGATCAGAAAATTTATCTTGTATTGTAGTATCTGGGAAAATGGAGTGACCTTATGTATTTCTTTCAATGATACTCTTCTAGAACTGATGAAGGTAATATTTAGTCTTTTTTTCATTTAGTAGCAGGACATACCAAGGATTATAGGTAAGTTCAACTGTCAGAAAGCAACCAAAACAAACAGACCCTTTGTAGGCAGTTTATGAGTGGAGATGAGCAAGAGTCAGTAGAGATTTGTCAAAAGTAAATCATGTCAAATCAAGTGTTTTCTTCTGATGGGAAATGTTGATGGCAGAGATGTAGCACACATCACCTAATGACTAACATAAGGCTTTTATCGCATATTTTCTAGATAATATGATATAGATACAAGAGCTACAAACAGGCTAAAAAATTCCCAGGAGTATACTTATTTCTGATACATTGCCATATAGATGGTGATATAAAGAGATAAAGAGCAGACGAGGACTCATAAGCATGTTTCTCAATGTAGTACTGTTCAATACCTCAACATACAACTTGGAAGATGGAAAGAAAAAGTGGTTATTGAACTAATATCTTGGTGTATAAAACTAGAGTTCAGAAATATCATAACTAACTGGAGAAATTAGCTGTAACTATAGGAGATACTTAATAAAAATAAATGTAGCACTCTACATTTAGGATTTTTTTTCAATTAGCATATAATCTGTTTTTCTAACAATGCAAAGCATGAGGTAGCTGCTTCTTCCTGAAATTTGGGAAAGCATTACTGTCTTTCAATATGCAGGCAACAATAGCATCTTCAGGAAATGGATGATTTTTCTTTTAAAATAAGCAGATGTTCTTAACATGCCACTAGAACTCCCAAGAGATGGAGCCAGATGAGTAGAATATTCCATTTACAATGGCAGCAATGTTTACAATCTGCTATCCATAAATCATCCATGATAACCAATATCACTATTTTATGGCTCAGCCTTTTTTTTCACCTCTTGGTAGATGTGATCCAAAGAGTATATTACCAAAGCTTATGAGTACTTTTTGCATTAGTAGAAAATAAAATACTAATAATTATCAGTGTAATGATGACTACAGTTATTTATAAATGAACAGCTTACAGTTGGAATGTATGGCAGTAAATAGCTAAGTTCTGTTTGTTGAGTAAGGATTAGTCTTAGTGGAAGTCACTCTTTACCTTCTTTAGATAGTTCAGCATTTCAGTTAGACACCAACCCTGTTAAACATAAATAAGGAAAGTCCTTTGAGACAGACCATAAACACTTTTTCAGAGTAACTGTTATCTTATTCTCCTGATTCCTCTAAGATTTCTAGTGCTATAAAATAACAGTGCACCATGAGGAATGGGGTCTAGTATGAGCTGTTCCACTAGATGACAATAGGAATATTGGAAATTATTATAATAACAAGCTCTCTGGTGTTTGCCCTGGTTTTTTTTTGCTTGCTTTATTTTTACAGTGTGTTTCAGAGAGCTGCTAAGACTTATTCCCATGTCTTTTAGCATTGCTGCTGGCATCCTTTTGCATGTTTGGCTTGCTAATATTTTTCAGTGCTAGTGAAGTTTCCTGACTGGTGTAATTACCATAGGTCTATTTCAGCTGCTGTGGCAGCTGACAGAGACAATCTGTTTTTTCATGGCTTTATCAATTACATAAACCATATTTCTGCAGTGTGCCATCCATGTTTGAATCCATCTGTAGTGTTGTATAGCTCACATAAGACAGCAGCTGATTTAAAATGTACAATTCAATATAAAATAGCATGCAGCAGGGTTCGAAAAGCTGAGTAGCACCAGTAAGGCGTATTGCTACATCAGAACATGGCCAGCTCTGGTGATTCTGTTGCCCTCAGCAACAGTGGGAAATGACACCCCTGCCACTTTCAAATTCCTTATGCATTTAGTTACTGAAACTAGCAATGAAAAAGACAGATACAGAGGTCACAAAACTGCATGTGCAGAGCCTCTGGTTCCATAAAATCGGCTGACTCTTTAGGTTGTGTAGTTCACATTCCCACAGGACTACATCACTTGAAAGCTTGGAAAAGTGCTTAGGTTTTCCTCTTTCAGGTGTTCTTTGGGTTTCAGGAGGGACAACAAACAGAGTTCTGAAAGAGTTCCATAGAAATGAAGGGAGATACTGAGAAAGGGAAATTTGGACAGAAGACGGTTTGGACAGGACAGAGGTTTTGAGAAAGGCTAAAAGAGGTGGAATTTCTAAGGACAAATATAAAGATAACAAGGATAGAATGGATGGGACTAGGGAAGGGATGTGGTAAAGGACAGAGAAGCAAAGATGGAGGGATTCATGGGAAAGTAACAAGGGAATAGAGAGAGTGAAAATGAGATAATGGTAATGGAAAATAGAGTGTAACAGAATATGGAGCAAGAAAGGAAAAAGTCACAAGTAAGTCAAAGGTAAGGACATGTTTACAGTCACTATATATTATGCGTCTTATTCCTAATCCTAATTGTAATTAAGAAAACCAAACCACAACGACAACAAACAAAACCAAACAATAAAAAACCCAAACAAAGCAATAACAATAAAAAAAACCCAACACAAAACCAACAACCAAAAACCCCACCAAAATATCCTAACAAACTTTGTGTAACTTCTGTGAGATGATAAGAACAGAAAATCTTGCTTGGTAGGTGAGACTAAATGCATTCATTTTCCCAGTCCATTCACTCTTGTGTGCAGTGCCTGTCCAATTACACCCTTACAGAACACTTAGTGCAGGCTGCTGAAAAACAGTTATCACTGCAGGGCTGCTAAGATCCTGCTGAGATGTCCATTATGAAACATTCTTCCATTCTGAGAGAAGTGCTCTAATCCTGAGCCCCTGCAGCCCTCAGAGACACCCCTCAAACCATCTCTTAACCAACACCACTTTTCACAGATTAGGGATAAGCTTAGAACATTTCACTTAAATGCTGAGAAGAATCATTACAACAATTTTATGGGTAGTGATTCTCTTCAGTAAGGCAAGTGGTTCTAAGAAACAGTAAGTATTTATATTTTTCTCTCTGTCAAGTTAAATTGTACTGAAATTGTTAAAATAATTACTTTTGTTGACTTGAGAAGATATTTCTCTCTTAGGCCTTAGAGATTTGTTCATCGAATGGCAAACTAATACTAGCTGCTTATATAAATTATGAAAATTGTGTATTGCCTCATACTGCATTATATCTTTTTTTGGAAGATTTGGTATCAAGGGAAACCCCTCCACTACAGACACAGCAAGGAGGGTATCTCAGTTGTCTATTATGATTTAGATGAAAACTGATCTCATGCTGCCCAATAGGATATTCTGGTGCACATCAAGAGCCACAAGCAAAAGAAAAACAAAAGCCGTCTTAGTTAAAAACAAAACAAACAACAAACCTGCAGTCAATTCTTCTTTCTTCACATTAGAAATATCCACATACATATCCAAGCAGATGCCATAAGCAGCAGACACAGCCTCAGTCTTGGTCAAAACCAAAGATATTTTAGACACCAGAAAGCAAATTACTGACTTCAAACTAATAGAGATCACAAAGTAAAGTGGAAAAAATTGATCCAGTAAGTATTTTTTAATTCCAATTCAGGAAGAATTTGGTGGCTGTTTTTAGGTGGAGAAGAGGGTGAGAAATAGAGGACATCCTCAGCCAGTCTGATCAATAAAACTTAGAGAAGTTGTGGCTTTTGTTTATTTTAAAGGAGAAATCAGGTTGCTTATACAAGATCATGAGTAAAGCCAGTATAAAGGTACAAATAATTGTCTAAAACATTGGTGTAAACAGATATATAATTCTATCTTTGCAGTCTTAACTGTATCAAAATCCTTTAAATTATCACTGTAGCGATGCCACATATATTGTTTATTAAAGTACCATTATTTTACATATAGCAGCCTTCTAATGAAAATGAAACTGGTGGCTGCTGTTAACTTATTCATACTTAATGCTGAGTACAGAAATAATAAAACTTACTGCAGGTTCATTCTTAGTGTTCTTGAAGGTTCTTCGTACTGGAACCTCTTTGCTCTTTCATGTAAGAAATAATTAATACTGAATATATGAATTGCAGATTGGACACAAAAGATAAAATAGTAATACCTGAAATAAAACCAGTTTAGTGACAACATTTACTTCTCTGACTACAAATACGCACTCAGTTTCCATTTGTCCAATGTAACTCAACACTTAATCAAAGGCACTGAATAACCATACATTCCTGTGAGAAAAACATTTGGAAGCAGTTTGTTGGGATTTTCCTGCTAACAGCAGAAAGTAAAATAAGAGTTTAAAAGGCTAAAGTAATTAAAAGGATGCAGAGCTCAGGGATTTTTGACAAGAGCTTTTTATATTTAGTACTCTCAAAGTGTTCTTAAAACTAAATGCTCACTAGGATGAAGGTTGGACACGTTTCTATTTGAATTCATTCTCACAGGCAATGGCTCTTCTGAGTTGGGTTCTCTCAGCACAACCCAATGCAACCTAATGACATTAGAGGGAATTGGTCTAGCATATGGGCTCACAGTCAAAATCCTATTTGAATCAAACTCATCTGAGGTATGTAGGTAGCCAGAAAAAAGTATTAATAATTTCACCTACAGAGAAGGCGCAATACTGTCCTTCATAGCTGTTTGCAAGGAAAGTAAGAGTTGAGAAAATGTTGCCTTAGACATTATAGCTATTGTAGGATGTGATTAAAGAAAATGGGGAAATTGTAACATCTCATGTATTTATGACTTCTCTGAAACTTGTTCTGTCATTATGACATGCATCTGTTTCATTCAGTAAAAGCAATACAAAAGGGAAGCATAATTTTCCAACAGCATGAAAGTGGTTATAAAACATTACTATAGATCTTCGTTATAGCTTTACAGTAGGAACCATGGTGCATTTGCTCAGACAACGCTTCTGTCAAAGCCGGTTTCTTGAAGAGCTTTTCTTATTCTCAAGCAATGGGCCATCAAGGAGAGGGAAGATACAGCATAGAATCATAGAATCATAGAATAGTTAGGATTGGAAAGGACCTTAAGATCTTCTAGTTTCAACCCCCCTGCCATAGGCAGGGATACCCCACACTAAACCATGCCACGTAAGGCTTCATCCAACCTGGCCTTGAACACTGCCAGGGTTGGAGCATTCACAATCTCCTTGGGCAACCCATTCCAGTGCCTCACCACCCTAACAGTAAACTTCCTTATATCCAATCTAAACCTCCCCTGTTTAAGTTTGGACCTGTTACCCCTTGTCCTGTCACTACAGTCCCTAATGAACAGTCCCTCCCCAGCATCCCTATAGGCCCCCTTCAGAAACTGGAAGGCTGCTATGAGGTCTCCACACAGCCTTCTTTTCTCCAGGCTAAATAGCCCCAACTTTCTCAGCCTGTCTTCGTACAGCACCTGTAGACTAACAGCAGGCGTGTGTGAAGAATGATTTTATTTCTATTTGCTTTATGTAGGAAACAATGATGGACCACGCGCTGCGCACTATCTCATATATTGCAGATATTGGTAACATTGTGGTTTTAATGGCACGACGTCGCATGCCAAGATCAGCTTCTCAAGACTGCATTGAAACAACACCTGGCGCTCAAGAAGGAAAGAAGCAGTACAAAATGATATGCCATGTCTTTGAATCAGAGGATGTAAGTAAATGGAATTAAACTTATTTAAACAACATACATCATTTAGAGAATCTCTGAAATTACATCTAATTTCAAAAATTAATTTTTGTTGTTGGTAATCTTTTCTAATTGAAGCTACAGGTAATCTGTGGAAACCTTAGGCAGTTGTTTGTCCATATTCATACCTCTCCCAGTTGAGATACAGCTGCAGTTAAGCAGTACTAAACATTTCTGACCACCATTACATATGAACAGCTTTTATCATCATTACTGTCATACCGAGTAAAAAATAAATCGAGGTTTTTGGTTACAGTCAGAAGCAGCAGGTAACATGACAACCAAAATCATCAGTGCATACATGTCTGTGGAGGCATGTGCAAGCAGAGCATCCATTCTCTCATCACTCTTTCAGAATTTAGGATTTGTGTCAGTCTTTTCTGTAAGCTATATTACCTGTTGGTACAAAGCCAGTGCTCTCAAGTGTTTATTGGAATGGGTACATAAACAGCATATGGCTGCTTGCTGCTGCAACATCGTGGTGAAGGCAGATCAGCAGGGTTTGTAAATGAAGTTTGCAATTTTATTTTGGATGCAATAGATTTTTTCTATACAACTGACCTTCAAGTGACTTTACATCCATACTAACATAGCAAATTTGCAGGATCCTTTATTTTGACTTTGTCTTAAAATCCAATATATCTCTTATTTCTTATGGTTTCAGTGCTAAACTCTTTATCAGTACTTTCTCCAAGATGTGTTTTGTTCTACATTCCAGGCACAGCTAATAGCTCAGTCAATCGGTCAGGCTTTCAGTGTCGCTTATCAAGAGTTTTTAAGAGCCAATGGAATTAACCCAGAGGATCTCAGTCAGAAAGAGTACAGTGACATCATCAATACCCAAGAGATGTACAATGATGACCTCATACACTTTTCCAATTCAGAAAACTGCAAAGAGGTAAACTAGTTTTGCAATTTCATTTCAGATTGATCTTTTTTTCAGAGTACTGTAGTTCTCATGGAAATGCTGTTTGCATTTTAAGGATGTCTACATCTCAAGATGCATTGCTTCTTCAATTCTGTGCTACTAAAATAATCTTTATAAGTTTTATCATTTCTTCTTTCTATTTTCAGGGTCTTTCTGCTTCCATTCATCATACCAGTAATAAAGTACATTTACATCTCACATAGATAAGCTCTGTGCTACTCATAGTACACAGTGTAAGGTGTTTTTACATTTCACCAAGATAGTGATAGAGAGATAACAATACATTTTGATGCACATTATAAGCAATTTCATACTTAATAGATAAAATGACCAAAAGTCCAGGATGCTGTGGCACTAGGCAGACCAGTTTCTACCCCCCTCCCAGAATACCAGAAAAACTGCCACAGGAAATAGAGTTTCAAATTCATAATGCATGGCAGGGACAGGATTTCCTTTAAGTAGCCCATATTACACAGTTGTAACTATATATATTTGATTTTGGAAGTAATGTATTCTTTCTCTACAACAGCAATATATTTAACAATTTGCATTTCATACAAAAGTCACTGTCTGGGTTTCCCAAACCAGAATGTGGTGAGTGCAGTTGCAACCACATTCTGCTTTGGTTTGTATTGCTGCAGTGTGATAGGAATTGAGCCCATGTTCCAAAGGCCAGAGTTTCTGTGCTGAGTTGGAAGTCTATCTTGCTTGGAAATGAACTGCAGATTGCAATTGCCTTCAGTCAAAACTTTCCTACTTACACTCCCTTCTTCTGGCATTGCAGGTTTTTTTGTACAGCACACATGTTCTTGTGAAAAGAGCATTTTCCACCTATACCTGCAGATAGAAAGGTTATGATTTGATGTGTGGTTTTATATGGTGGTGTCCCTGCCCATGGCAGAGGGGCTGGAACTAGATGGTCTTAAGGTCCCTCCCAGCCCAAACTCTTCTATGATTCTATGTGCATATAAGCATGACAAAATACTTCTCTTGTAGCAAACAAGTGAAAATTCAGTACAGCAATTCTTGGTTTAACTTAGCATTGGAACAGAAAAATACAAATGTATCACATTTCAAAGGTATTCAGAAGGTTATTATTTTTGAGGCTCCTTTGCTTCCTATTGGTTTATGTATATCTGAGCAATGAAAGAGTTACAGCATACTGATTGGTTTAAAGTCTTGATAGATAGCTTCAGTGAAAGTCAGCTGGCCTTTATGATTTCTCTAAGTACATATGTCCCTATCCTTCCACATTTGAAAGCCAGTAATGCACAGTATTTGCTTAAATAGTATGTTCTCTCCTTAGACTTTTACTCCTGTAAAAGTTAAATATGCTATGATCACTGAACAGTTAACACCACCATATTTGAGGAGAGGTCATAATTTACATTACATCAGCACATCAGAGGTCTTAGAGTAACAAGTTAGGCACAAGTATACTCAATAATAATAATAGTAGTAACAACAACAATAGTAAGAGATCCTTGCCTGAAAATAAGGACAGACAAACTCTAAAATCAAGAGACAACCTGAGATGATGGCAGAAGTGGAGTTGAACTTCCAGGCAATGCCTTAGGCACAAAATGTTACAGGCTGACAGGTTCCAGGACTGATAAAACTTCCTTGGCATTCATTTATTCATTCATTATTCAGTTCCACCACTTCTATAGAGTTCACCATTGTGCTAGTTTCTTGCTTACTATAGATTTACATGACCTTCAACAAACAAGTGGACGATATCCCTGGAAAGATAATAGGTATGTATTACAGTTTTAACAGCACTTTTGAAGTCATGCTACTACCTAATGGCAAATAAAAGAATTCTTGTAATTTGTAGGTGTTATTCAGGAACAATTGAGATTCTAGTTCTCAAATTTAGATGAAGCCAAGCAAAAAATGTGTTGTTTTTGTTTTGTTTCTTCCTAATTGCAGCTCCAGCTAGAAAAACAGAAAGGAGAAATTCTTGGGGTAGTAATTGTGGAATCTGGATGGGGATCCATTCTACCCACCGTTATCCTGGCTAACATGATGAATGGAGGACCTGCAGCCCGTTCGGGAAAACTAAGCATTGGAGACCAAATTATGTCCATTAATGGGACCAGTTTAGTTGGTCTACCTCTTGCAACATGCCAAGGGATCATAAAGGTACCCCAAACTTACAACTATATGCTCTAGATTTTAAGCCACCAGAGAGGCAATATTCTGTCAGATCCTGGAATTTGATTCTGGAGATCCTGAAGATCTCCAGCAGGTATGATTTTTCATATCACTGAAAAAAACCCACCCCAAAAAGTAGTCTTGTCATTAGCAAAAAGTAGATTTGGAAACAGAGATTCAGGGGTGATAATGTACAGAAATCTAGGACCAGAGAATTGGACTGCAGCTGTGTTAGTGAACTATTAACAAATGGGTCCAGGTCTGAAAAACTTGCCTAAATGAAGTTACTTAGCTATCTTCAAAGTTTCAGGATTCCCCACAGCTTCCAAATTCAAATCAGGATTAAAATCTACTATTCTTCTTTGAGCGCCATGTAGAGGAAATGGATGGGACTGTAGACTGCAAGACAGATAAAGTGAATATATGAAGATTCCCCAGACACAATGGAATCTCTGAGACTACATATAATGTTTGCAGATTTACCAAGAGCAGCAGCAGGAGATTAATTAGCCAGACAGCAGTAAAAGGCAAGATGTAGTCAGGTTTGGTTCCTCTTGAAAACCTTCTTGAAGCTTCTATAGTAATTGAACGCAAAGTTTTGATATGTTTTGTTGGGTCAAATAGCTTGTGAGATAAATAAGTTAACAGATTTCTATTAACACCAGGTGTTCTTTCTTAGATCAGGTGCTTTACACTCTCACAATTAGGAAACCACTAATGAAAGATCTAATATTTTAGAAATATTAACTTTGGAATATCTTACAGGGTCTCAAGAATCAGACACAAGTCAAACTGAACATTGTCAGCTGCCCTCCTGTTACAACTGTACTTATAAAACGGCCAGACTTAAAATACCAGCTGGGCTTCAGTGTACAGAATGGAATTGTAAGTTTCTGTGTTTGGTAACTGGTTTGGGTTTGGTTTTTGTTTTTTTCTTTACAGAAACACACTGAAATACTGAAAAATCTTTGCACATGACCCTTTTTGTACTGTGATCCCTTAGTTTATCAAAACTTTATAATCACATCTCTGAGTACTATAACGCAAATGGACAACACCAGGAGAACAATTAGTGCCATTCTTGAGAGACTTTCCCACATAATACAGCCACAATATTTATAGTTCTGATTGTTTGATGTAGTATCTGGATCGTCTAATACATGTATAACTATCATTACTGTGCCAGAGTTGCAAGAAGTTATGCTGAAACAGGTTTTCACAATTACAGCATTCTAATCTTAGCTCTATCCTGTTTCTCTTTTTTTAACTTTCAGCACATACCAAAACTTTTAGTTTTTCTTCTGGTGTGCATAATTTATTTCTATTATGTGGCAGTGAACATGGGAATGTGATTGTGACCTCCTCTCTTAAAACTAAACACCTCTTATTACAAGTAATGGTATAGGTTGTGTCCCAGGTATCTCTCCTTTGCAAGCTGTGGTTTCCCTACAGTACCAGCAGCAACAGAGAATGAATGCGGTAAGTAACACTTACCTAGTGCAGCTCAGTGTCCTCCTCTCATTGTTCTTCCTTCCCAAACCATTCTCCCGTACCTTTCCAAAGCAAACTCCCAATACAACTAGCTCAGGTACCTGCCTGGCCTTTCTGGGGCTGATACTAGCATTAGGAAGTGTCTGTAGTGCAGGACCATCACCATGTCCTCTTCCTCCAGTCTAGGAAAAAAAATAATCAGGCTGCTCACACAGAAAACCACATCACAAAGGACTGTGGGCTCTGGTCCCCTGTTCTGTGAAACTCATCGACAGAAGTTGCCAGATTTCTGTTGCCACCCTTGGAAGAGTAGCAGGTAACTCTACAGGATACAGTTTATGGGTCTTACTGTGCTTTAGCAAACAGAAGGCTTATAAGTAGCTTTTTATCTCTGCTAGCCATCTTTAAGTCATTACTGTACCTAAGTTTGAAGTGTTCCTACCTAAGATCACATATCATGATATGGTTACAGCAGAGATTGGTATAAAAAACACTGTTACAAGTCCAGCTGGAAGCACTCTGAATGATACCTACCCCAGGATGACATCCTTTAGAAGCAGAGGTTTAAAGTATTTGTCATGTTTGGGATTAATGCTCTGACACTTGAGTAGAGAGAGTTACATAAAAAAATACAGAAACATCAGGTGTGTGGCATATTTCTGTCCTTCTCTGTCTGTGCTTAATCCCCTTTCACCTATGGGTATGTGCATGTCAAGTGGGTATGGTTACTGCTGGTAGCTTACTCTGTGTTAGGAAATCCAAGTCTTGGCTTAAAAAGAATGAAAGGGATGGGATCTGGTTTTATGAGATCTTACAGAGGGTGCTGAAAACAGCATGTAACACTGATGAGGCATTATTTCCTAATGGCTATCCTTTTTCCAACTAGTATGCTCAGATGGTGCTACGACAGAAAGAAAAATAAGGAACAATGAGCAATACTACAGTGTGTTTATCAAGTCTTTTAGGAGGCCTGTCTCAGCATTGGTGGTGTTGGGCTAGGGCAGGGGAAAAGAATCACGCTGAGGAGGATCAGAAGCATATCCTGCCCTCACATGGACAGAGGTAGTGACAGCATTGTCCCAGCTAACGATCTCGTACTTAGTTGGAGCATTAGTTTAGTGTAATATGCACTGTGGCTGTTTTCTTGGCATAACATGCTCACTCCATCTACTGGTCATTTATCACAATCACAACACTGGATGGTCATCCATTCCAGTAAATGAGTAACGGTTAGATAACATCCAGTATAAACTTTACCAAATTCAGCATAAAAATCGTTCTCAGGTAACCAAAAAGAAAGCCTTTTAAGACATTTAATTTATGAAGAGTCTGTCTTTGAAAACAAACGCCAATGAATAAAGAGAGATTATGTTGAACTGCTACAGACAGTACCTTCTGCACCTCTAAGTCCTTCCTCAGACTCTCTTACCTCAATAAACACTTGAAAATATGATTCTGCAAGTACATCTCTGGTATTCTAACAGCAAACTTTTCAAAAGTGGTTTTGTAATTGCCAGCAATTGTTCCAAATTATGGCAGGATTTAGAAAGAATATCCTTATTTGTCAGCTCAGCATTAGCACAGTGAAGAAATAAATGGCTTGCCAGAAGAGGTGTAATTAACTGTTACTACTATGCCCCCACCTCAATATATGCATGCAGCTGGTACTTGTTCCTGTGCTCTCCTGACAGCAGTTTTGCAGTGGTCCCTTTCCCCACCTCCTCTCATCTGTGCAGTGTGTACAGCTGTACATTAGTAAATAGCCCATAAACAACCTGGACATACAGAAATACTGCCTGAACTGGGTTTTGCTTGCATAGGGTATGAGGAAGATGGAAAGCCTGGGCCATTGCAGGTGACTGTTTCCTATGTGTATTCTGTACAGTTTAATTAATGTGAAGCCTGCAGTGTGCTTCACGGAGCACTAGTAGTGCCAACTTTGGAAGTTTTAGTTAGGGAACAGCACAACAGCATACATCAGAGCGTTAATCTTGCAAAATTCCTCTTGCACTTATGATACAAATATTCTTCCTGGGTCTTGAAAGCTACTGATGTATCTTTATTGCATGTTCATAAAATGTATCTAAAATTTGAACTGTAAACCAGTAAGAACAAAAGAAATACTGTGCATACATATGAAATGGATATGAATGTTTTGTGATGGGGAGGTAAACATAAGGTGATCTATCAGCCACTTTCTGAAAATCATTATGATACACTTCTTTTAAAACTAGGATATTTAAATAGAAGTGGCCCTCTCGTATCATGTCATCATCTTGTTCCTTAGATTATGCAAAATGTATGGATTACCAGTTGTATTTTTACTGCTAATTAGTGCACCATTTCTCAGTCATCTATCTCATTCTATCCAGATATCTCAGATACTTATCCCATTCCTCACTTTGGACAACTCTATCTGAAAATACGGTAGAATTTAACAGAATGGACCATTTATTCTTTCCTGTTTGCCTTTGTTTCTATTTATTTAAACTGTCCAGGGAAATAAGATACAAGGTTTGAATAGGGTATTAAAAGGGTGTGAGATAAGGATTTTAAATATTTTAAATGTTTTAAATCTGGTTTAATAGGTTATATTTATGGCATTTACACAGAATGAGTAGTTAGTTTGCCTTGCACTGCTCTATCAATGTTTTCCTACACAATGGACAGTTAGAGTTAAACTGATTGTGAAGCTTCTTAAGTTTCACATCTGAAGCAGCTTGTCTAAGACATTGCAGAATCTGTAACAGCTGAATGGATTGAACCAGTATGGTTTATACCTTTTTTCCTTTTTTCTTTTCTTTCTTCAGTATACACAGTAAATAGAGTGCAGGCTTTTGCCTACAAGAAGATTGAGATCCATCATGCTTTATTTAATAATAATGCAGCTGTCACTGTGCTCATCAGTACAGCAGGCTGAACAATCCTGGCTGAATAGAATCCTGCTTAGCGGTACTGCTCAGCTTAAATTTGCCAGCCCACTGGCTGGACACAAAAGCCTTAATGCTCCTTTGAGTGAGACAGGAACCATGCAAATGTGTGCTTTAAGTACAGTGTATTTCTTTACACCTGCACTGTCTCTAGCTTAACAGGACCAGTGAGACTAGGGAGCAGCCTGGGCACTGTGTCTGTTTCTATCTCATTAAAGGAGTTTTCATGCTCATAAAGAGAAAGCCTACTCCCTTCCCTGCAAGGGGATCACATTCTTGAAGGCAGAGACCACTTCTTATGTCTGAGGCTGTTAGAAAAAAGAATTTCACTGATGGTATTACAAGTTCTTTGAGAGCACACAATGAAAGGTCCTCCTGATAGATAGGCAAGCCATTATCTTTTCCTTTACACCATGGGAGCAAGAGGTCACATTTCCATTTGCTCTGAATCCTTTTATTTCATCTGGCTGTACTGTCTCTATTTTCTTTTATACCCTGAAAAATAAATACACAGGGTTTCTTTTGGCACATCCTGGTTTCCAATTGCTGCATAACAATCTTCAATAGCAAGGAACAAACTCTTATTCTGACAGCAAGTTGAACTGAGAAGCTTTCTACAAAAGAGGTGTGTGTAGTACAGCGTATCTTGCCAGCTATATGATTAAAGCTGACAAGCTGCAAACCAATATATTATATGTGACTGAAGTTCAAGTCAAAGTCAGTTTTGTGAAGGGTCCTCATGGTGCCTTTTTCCATAAAAGTCCATCAGAAATACTTCATGAACTGCAATGGGGTAAAACTCAGCCACTAATGATAGCGTGGTAGAAGATAATTCTCACTGCAGGAGAAAGAGTTAAGTTTTTTTGGAGTTTGTTTTGGTTTTTTTGGTTTTTTTTTTTTTTTTCTCTGAAGGTTGAGATGGGTCTTATAAACAAAACTATGTATTTTTGCTCCTATATCTTTAATAAATATTTGATTTATTAAAATATATATTTAATTATAAAGATGTATCTATTATATATAAAAAACTATATATTTTTGTATCAGATAATTTGAACTTGAGTAAGAAGGGACTACATTTTTTTTTTTTTGGCATTGTTATTTGTGAAGAGGAATTTAAAGGAAACAGCTAGTGCCATACAGAAAAGATTCTGGTCAACCACAGACAAAAGTTTCAGCTTCAATATATTCCACCTCAGCCATCTCCCCATGTACTGTGTTTTTGAATTAAATTACAAATTCACTAGGGACACAAGCCACATCTTATCATATCTGTATTTAGCTCTAAACAAACTACCAGATCTCAGCAAGCAAGAATTCTTGGTGTAAAATTCTAGCTATTGACAGTAACTGCAGAAACAGCCATCACTGTTTCTGCACAGAAACAGGATGTTCTAGCACACCTTTCTTTTCCTCCAAGATCAGATTTTCCTTAGTAAACAAAAGGTGAATCTCAGCACTGCTAAGCTCTGCTCAGTTCCACAGATTCAAATCAGACATTATCTGCTTTATGTGTTGCATGAGCTTAGTCATCTGAAGTAATTTACCAACAATTTTCATCTACCATACAGCTGTCTAATCTGTCAGGGAGGGCCCTGTTGCAGCACAGATACTGTCATGGAGGAGGAAACATTCAAAATTCTCCATTCTGGACTGAGATTTTTCTTTCTGCCTGTGCATTATGCATGTTGCAATAGCACAATAATTTTCAGTAGCACTGTCTGCAGGGACTGTGCCAGGTGAACGTGTGCCTAGCTCTTTACTGGTACCTGCAGCCACCAGCTGAAACAGTGGCTTGACTTGCCCTCTTCTTCTTCAGCTCCCTATGGCCAGCAGCACTGTAAAACATGGAGAAAATCAATGGCTCTGGAGAGCAGAATGCCCTTTTTGAACCTGCAGAGTCAAAGAGAACTGTGCTGAACACAGCCTATAAAAAGAATCAGAATATGCACATTTCATAGAGTCATAGAGTGCTTTGGGTTGGAAAGGACCTTAAAGCTCATCCAGTTCCAACCCCCTGCCACGGGCAGGACACCTTCCACTAGGACAGGTTGCTCCAAACCCTGTACAACCTGACCTTGAACATGGCCAGGGATGGGGCAGCCACAGCTTCTCTGGGCACCCTGTGCCAGCGCCTCAGCACCCAGAAAACCAAACAAACCCAAACCAAAACAACATTTAAAAACATGTAAGTATTACTTTTCACAAATATTCTCTGGAGTCCTTTGAGTGTCAGCACTCATTATGATATATTAAATGCTAATAACTGCTCCGTTGTTTAAAGTTTAATAAATTTTGCTTTCTTTTGGCAGATTTGCAGCTTGATGAGAGGTGGAATAGCTGAGAGGGGAGGGGTAAGAGTAGGACATCGTATTATTGAGATCAATGGACAAAGTGTTGTTGCTACTGCTCATGAGAAGATAGTACAAGCACTATCTAATTCAGTGGGAGAGGTAAGAAAACAATCATACATCATCAAGGAATTAACTGTTGAAAGCAATACATGTTTCATTTGAAAAGTGTCTAACATAGTATAAAACCCACCTCAGTAAATTGGACTTAAGTACTAATAACAAACAGTTAACATTCTTTGAACAATTAGATGCGTACTCACTACCATTTTTCCACTCATTTTCAAGAGTTCCTGGCATGATTCTGACCCTTCAATCATCTCTTTGAATTAAACCAATTAAAGGAAGAAATCACTCAACAATGTTAGCTATTTCATGTTAGCTATGAAAACGTCTCTTGGCTTATCATTATAACATGTCATAGAAATAAATCAATATTCAAAGGGCTGAGAGAGTCAAGATTCAAATTTATATATTGCTTAATCATTTAATTTCCACTGAATGTCTCCAACTTACCTTGGGAACAAGACATCGCTCTCCAGTGTTTTTAGAGAAATCAGCAATGAGTAAACAAGATCCTGCAGTTTATATAAATGCCTACTGAAGGGCTGTAACCAGAGTAAGGTATAACAATAGAAAGCAAAGACAGCAAATCAGCTTGTTAGAACCAGAAAACTTTGAACTAGAAACATTGGTAACATTCACAGCTATAGAACCAGGACAATAAATGTACTTATACCCCAGGGAGAGTAAGACTGGCCCTTATGGATTATTTTAAACTAGTAACAATTCTGTTAATGTCTGTGTAACTCAATTGACAGATTCACATGAAGACTATGCCAGCTGCCATGTTCAGGCTTCTAACTGGGCAAGAGACACCCCTATACATCTAGCGTGGGACTCTTGTGGAAAAGTAACTAAATGATTTCATCAAAGCTGAAGAGAATTTTGTATTTTGTATGAATGAAAGGCTTTGAAGCTGACCTGAGGACTCCGAAACAAAGACCAGACAGGTGTCTCTGCCTTTTCTCTCCTTCCTTTTTATTTCTTTGCCAAAAAGTGATGAGAAGGATGGTCCAGGACAGTAATCACTGACAGAAACCTTTGTAAAGCATTTAAGTATTTTGCAACATCTTCTAAACATTTTTCTCATAAAAAACGTATTTATTTGTAGCCTTTATGTGGAGTGATGTATGTATGTATGTCTGTCTTGTTTGATAACACGGTGAATGTGACTACTTGATGAATGAGACTGCAGGAAATGGTAAAGAGAAGTAATTAGAGAGAGTGATGGCTGCCTCAAGTAACTAAAAATCCCAGTCCCAGAAAGTGATGGCTTTGCAGAATTGTAAAGCTGGTGCCGAATAGATGGTATTTCAGTGGGGAGGAATGTCTGCCGTTAAAACTTTTAGATTCTAATGTAAAGAAAACCACTGTAGTACTTGGTATTGTTATACAAGTGTAACCTGTTTGGCAAGGTGTGAACATGTAACAAGTGTTTCATATGCTAAATAAAGAATAATTGCCACAAGATTAAAATCAAAATATTTATTTAGATACATATTTATTTTTAATGCTTGTGATTTTTATGGTTTAACAGAGTTATTTCATGGATAACTTATTGCACAGGTTGTGTAATGTATGTGCTGGGCTGGGCTTTTTTTTCTTTAAGTTTTGCATATTACTTTCTTGATTCTATTAGCTCAAAATGGGAAAGCCATGCTTACCTGTTTCTGTCTTTTATACAGCATTCGTATTCCTAAGGCAATGTGTTCTGAATGTAAATTGTTTTGACAAATAACCTAGCACCATCAGCAGCATTAGAATATGTATAGATAAAAAAAAATCGTAGTAAAGTTGTATTCCTTCTCACATAAATGTTAAGTGGTGTAACTTTTCATCTAGGCTTTTTTTCTTGGCCAAGGCCTTGAAGAAAATACACTGTGACTTAAGAAGCCTTACCATGCAGTAACTAAAGAACTTTAGATGACTGTACTTCAAGGAGTAGTGTGTTGCATGCAACTGACCTTAGGAAAGAATTAACCTACTATCACTAATAAATCTGAAACAATAAAGGAAGCTTGCTTATTTTGTTTGTTGTGTAAGTTTACGTAATGAAAAAATCCAAGTAAAAGACCATTTAATTCTTCATCTAAGTGCAGTTGCAAAGGTCATTTTTTTAAAAAGGAATTCATCTCTCCAATTAGGAATTTGTTTGTCATTAGTATCTTGAGTAGATGCTTTCAATTAGCATACCTTGTTGCCACTGGATGTCACTGTAACTTCAGATCAATACAGAAGCATGCTATAATTAAAATACATTAAAATGGATGATTCTGTAAAACTTAAACTACTCATCTTCAGCTACATTCCTTTGTGACCTTTTCACAGGATGTCTGCCCAGCTCAGAGTGACACAAATGAAACCAGTGTATGATTTAACCTCAAATGGAAACTAACGCTACTGACAAGCACTGCTGCAAAAACAATAAAGCCTTGAAACGTCAACCTGTGGTAGGCTCTTTAAGAGAACCTTTTATTTAAGGCCTTTCCAATTTCCTCTGAGAGAGCCAGGATGAAGCTTGCACTGGAAGACATTTTTGGCAGACCTGTGTTTGTGCTGGTAATCAAATTAGCAGCAATGATAATTACTTTTGGGTTATTTTTTAAGATAAATGTTAAATAAATCATAAAGGCAGCAGAACCACAAGGACATGTTTTAGTAACACAATCGTCAAGACTGCTACTTGGAGATTGGAGTCAGTTCTTTTTGAACTAGTGTTCAAGGCTCTGCTAGATAAAAATTCATCTCACTTCCTATCAGCATTCGTAGGAAGTCTGTGAAATAGGCTTTTTGGAAATGCAGAAGTTCAGAGGCTTCTTCTCTAATGCATCTTTTGGTCACAATCTGCAGAGCTGACTTCAATGTCAGTTTTCAATAGCATACACTACTCCTTTAATGAACTCATGAGCAATCAAAACAGAGTAAAATAAACCACACTGCAGCCACCACTGCAATTTAAAAAGGCAACGGGAGGGGGGGAGGGGGGAGGGAAGGGAGCATCAGGAGGGGTAATTTGATAGAACAGACCAGTTAGCCTGGCATGAAAGACACTGGGAAAATGGTAGAAGCAGCACTGTATGTGCGTGTACATCACCTTTATGTTTCTATCCAAATCAGCTGCTGAGAAAGCAAAGTCCGGAAACACTTTTTATTAAAACACTGATCATAGTTAAAACACTTTGAGGTACATTAAATAAATACAACTTTGAAGTTGTACAGCCCGTCTCTGGCACTTTTGCAATGATTTTCAAGAAACGCTAGGCAGCATTAGTAGCATTTCTGTAAGTACAGTGAAATAAACACGTTTCTGGTTGGGAAAACGTCTGTTGAGATCTGACTACCAAATCAGTTAAGAACTGCAAAAATGAGAGCCAAAATTTACATTCAGAAAAACAGGCGTTCTTCTCCTGCTGTGTGAAAAAAATGGAATTCCAAAAGAAGACACTTTTTCCTTTTTAAGTCATCCACTACTTGTATTTCTCCCAGTCCTGGTTTCTTCCATAATTCTCTTTTGCTGGAATCACATACCTGTGAATATTATCAAAGAATGGTCTCCCGGCAAACTCCAATTAAACTGTGAGGCCTGTCCCGCTGCAAATGGTGAGTGATATGGGACCTTCGTGAGAATGCAACTGGGGAGCTCAGAGCGCCACAGCTCTGAAGATGAATTTCTTCTTGAAGTCTGTTTCTAGAGGTATTCACATTCTGCTGGGAACTTGCGATTACCTGTTTAAAAGGACACGAACAGAGAAGTTAAAAATGGGGAAACAGGGTAAGAAATGTTTTCATTTAAAAGGTTCAGTCCCTGAGTATTAGTTCACTTGAGTTATCTAATAGTGGAACATCTGCAGAGGAGTTCATGCTGCCATCTGGAGAGCCTCTCACTCTCGGTATGAGATAGAACTGGTCCTCACAGTCAGTTAGGGCTGAGTAGTGGCTACCAGAAGCACAGTCAGGCTTGAAGGGCATTAGTCATCATAGCTGTGCCTGAGTATTGAATCAAAAATGGTACAAACAAGTACTTTCTTCTCTCTACACAGAAAAGAAACTTGTGGAAAAGGTGGCAGCTCTGCTTTCTAACTGACAAATACAAGTTTGGTGCAAATTAAATTCACCTCTTTGAAGAGATGCTAGCTTTGCCAAAGGTGGAAGGTGACTAAAAACCTTGCAAGCTTAGTAAACAAACATTCTGGTGTTCATAGAACTGTCAACCTACTTCACAAATCTGGATTATACAAGTATTTTACCAAAAATTCTGTGGCTTCTTAAGTAGATTGCTGGGATGCCCTGGACTTTCACTAGTTAATAATGGGGTTTGTATCAAAAAACCCCCACAACCTACTAAAATAATTGCAATAGAATGGTATGGACCTAAGAAATCCACACAGGATAAAACCTGGGTCATTGGTTTCTGGTTTTATGATCTATAAACCACATTTTTTTACATTGTTTTGTTTTGTGAGAAAGTGTTTTTTTCATTAGAAGAAAACAGTTTTCAGCTTTCGAACGTTGCTGATTTAAAGACCTACACGTTTTGTTAAGCAATAAAACTGTTAAAATTTAATTTCATACTAACACTATAAAGTATGATAGTTGTGCTCTTCTACTCATGTGACTCACGTTACAGATACAGGTACTTCTTTGTTCTATGTCACAGGTAGCAAAACCCCATCTTTCATCAAGCTTTACTGAATGCTGTACGGTTCCTATTACAGATCAAACTATCTCACATGCTGTTTTATTGTTATTACATCCTATTTTAGTATTTGGCCAGTTTCGCTCATTTGGGGATCAGCAGCCTAATACCATAGATATGATGCTATCTCAGAAGAGGTGGAACTGCCTCCGAGCACTTATCCTTAATTGTCTGTACAGCTCTGAAACCCTACAGGTACACTGAACGTGGTTACTGCTAAGAGCATGCTGCTTTTCAAACCTGCCAACAGAAAAAGGAACATCATTTCTATAGCTATCATTCTGGTAACGAGATTAGCACGAGGTGATTCATCAAAACCTGCAAAAAAGATATATTACTAAACATACATTAGATAATACAAGTTCCTGCACAATTAATTCCCTTGTTTTATAGGATTTCTCCCAGGCCTTGTGTCTGTCTTATTCTCATTCAAGGTGAGAAGACGCATTATTCCTCCATTTGGAACAGCAAAATTTCTCAATTTTTTCTTAAGACTAGCAAGAGTCATTACCATTCTTCTAGCCAGGAGTAAAGGTAACTGCACTGTTCTGTATCTCTACCCATTCTTTTCAGCTAATAGCTTATGCTGTGCAAATACATTTGCCTGAAAAAAATAACAGAGCCAAGTCAGTTCTTTGTATCTCTCTGTGTATATTCACCAATTCATGTATGGAACAATCACAGGTGCAGAAAGATGCTGGCAACAAGAGGGAATGATTATCAGTGTGTAAATCAGTTCCCTGCAGATCTCCTAGGATACTGCTGGGTCCAGCTGAAGAATTTAAAATGCATTTATGAGCACTTCAGCATAAAATGCACTGCTGCCCAATAAATGTAAACAATTCCTTACTGTAAAAGAAGGAACTGTCTGAACTATTTAAAACTGTAAAAACATTTAAATACAGTATTTGGCTATCACAGTTGAACAAATCTTTAAACATACACGGCCTACCTGGTCTATAATATTGGCACTGAAGATGGCTTCTTCCATGTGTCTTTCATCAGATTTTATCACTGATCGTATACTATTCACTACATGACGTACTTCTGGAGGGAGATTACAGTTTGAATGTTCCAAAAATTTTGCCACTAAAATTTTTGTGTCTTTGTAAGTCTTAAGGTCCACTAAAGAGTATGGTCGCTCTTTTGAAACTTTGTGCAAAGCCTTTGGCTTCAAGTGTAGACCAAGCTTCCTTGCATCCCTTTGTTTTCCAGTTGGTAGGAAACTGCTCAAAGAATGCTGACAAGCAGAGGCAGCCATATGAGAACCAGAAACAGGAACTAAAAAAGGGGGGGAAGAATATCTTTAAAATAACAGTTAAAAAAAAAAAAAGAAAAAAAAGGCAAAACACACACTGTCATAGAAGTTTTTGCTTTGTCATAAAATGTCTGTTTTGTCTGCAGAATAACACAATCTATGCAATTAAGGAAACACTGCAAAATGTGTCATTTTAGCCAGGGGTCAAGAGTAATGATTTCCCATGGGCAAGAAGGACTGCATTTAGGATGAGTGGCTGGGTAATTACAGTACTTCATAAACCACAGCCATTCTTTGTTACCTCTGCTTTCAGGGACATCAGCTGACATTAATGGTAAGGGAAATGCCAGCTATCCAGTGTTAACATCTATAACTTGTAATGTTTTGGCACACAAACCCCACCCAGTTGTTGCCCCAACTTTAAAGGTAACATTCTGCTTATTTCTAGGTCTCAAAAATTGTAAGCAGCGAATAATACAAGAGAGTTTAGTAGAAAATACAGAGAGAGTAAAAATTCTAAACTAAAGCAGAGGACTTCATTTGCAGCATTTATTTCCTCTCAAAGGCTGGTTCCATTGCCACTGGACATCATACACATGCTGTTAGTAAGTGATTTTTCTGCTCCAGATTTTCCAGAGCTTCTTTATCAGAAGCTTTTAATTATTTTTAAAATAAAAGAAGGAAACCGTATAATCCTGACGTATAAAACTGATCCTCACCTGTTTCTAATGTAGCTGGAGATAATCCTGCATCTTGACACTGGCTACATATAGGAGTCCAGGCACAATTATCACCTTTAACCAGAGAAAGAAAGAGAGAGACAGCAAAA